>JAAGNO010005043.1:24693-49908 GCA_033439905.1 Ceryle rudis
GATTGTTTTGAGCAATGACATAGGGGGTATAGAATACACAGGTTTGCTTCTACCCATATAATGATAAACTGGTCCCAACCCCTCTAACTATGACATTATACTATTAGAACAAACAAGATTCCTCAACCTTCTTCCCCTAATCCCACATGTCGCTGCCCTCACTCCAAGCTTGAGCCCCAGCTCTATAACTTTCACCAGTCCCAACCAGCTAAGCCTCCCTGCAGCACTGTTGCAGTTAGTCTGGCTAGGGTGGTGTTGACATCTGAGACAGCAATCTCCTTAAAGCCTGTTATTAAAAGCATTTATTTACTAGACTAAATGGTATTTTTTAACGTCTTAGGCTCCTTCTGCAATAGATCTCCACTACACCAGGTCCCTGGCAGTCATTGTGGGGTCATGAAGCCATGGAGCAAGAGGGTGAAGAGGTTGAAGCTGTAATTCAGCTGGATAGTGGGATCTCAGAAAGGGAGAGAGGCTCCATCATCCCCAAACAGAGTCTGTTCAGGACATATCCTGTTTAAATCCCTCCAAGAGACACTGGTGTAAGGGACACCCATGCCCTCAACAGCAAAACATGAAACCCTCACAACACCATGATGAGTAGTAGCATATGACTTCAGGAAGAAAAAGGCAGAAAAATAAAAAAGCTTTCTGTCTAAGCCCTAAACAATCCAAATGACGTCTCTATCACTTTCCAGAGAGGCAGTGTGCAAATAAGTGATTTCTTTTTTCTTCAGATCTTAGTTTGTGGGGCAGGTAATGAAAACTAAAATCTTGATAAAAACTCTTTGCTCTAATTTCATTAAAAACAAGTATTTGAACAATTGCTGCATAGTTATGATTATTTCATAATCCAGGAAATTTGCCTAACTTTTGTGAGGAAACTTCATTTGTACAAACATACAAAGCTCATCATTCACTGTTCTTCTCTTTAAGATGCTTCAGTCCTCTAAGAAATAGTTAAGTAATCAGAAGTGACTAAAACCAAATAACTAAACCAAGCATCTGAAGACCACTGCATCTTCTAAATCAATTAACTGTCAGGTGACCAAACCTTAATGAGATCTGTCTCCAGCTTGAGTGGGTATTTGAAGCCAAAGATTTTTGAGAGAAGTTTCCTGCAGTGCAGTCATATGGTTGAAACACTGCTGTCTATAGCAGAACCATTCTGCTACTGTCACCATGCAATATGACTATACCATATGGTATGACATTACCACACAGTGTGTCTGCCTTAAAAATTTGCTGTATGAATATCTCAGAAGACTACTTATTTCACTATAACTGTTCATATGACTGCTCTTACCTGAAGGTGACTGCACAGCAGTTTATGCCTCAAGGAAAGTGAGCCAGGCTGCAATGTGTTTATGATGAGATAGTGAAAGTCCCCAGGAGCATAATTAGCATTTGGTAAATCTAGATGGTTGCTTAATTCAGTCTTTCACATGTACTGTAGCCAGAATCAGGCAGAAGCTGGAAGGCTTGAAGCTATTTTACCCTGGGAAGGCTGAGGTTTTGTGCAAATGAAGTAAAAATAAGGCAAAACTTGGAATTGCAGTATCAGGGTACAAACTCTTAAAGCATAGTATTATTTTGGAAAATCTGACTTCTTAGTCTATGATATGAGGTGTTGCATTTATTGTGCAGTATAATATTTTTTCTGAAAGCTTTACACTCTCAAGATCTCAAAGAGGATTTGGCGCTTGCAGTACCACTCCACTGCCTGAAATGTTATCTGTGAAGTGGTTACAGAGCTGAAAGTGGTAAACAGCAGGAATTGTTGAGCTGTACTTGAAACCTAGATCATTAATGCCCTGAAAGAAAAGAAAATCTGAGCATACACCATGGGTTTTTTAAGCACTGCCTTCTAATTGTCCCCCAAGGGAAAGGGGAAAATGTGAACTTGAAAAAACAGATGGCATCTGTAATCACCAGGGGAAAACATCATCATGCAGCTCAAACCACCCTTCTCAACAAACTGACCCCATAATTAATGGCACAGAAATGCTTCAGTAGAGGCACTGAGGAAGGATGGGAGGGCTATCATTTGTACAAAGTTTTTTCCCTCTTTCCTTAGATTTTGTCTTTAAGGAAAACCATTTGGAGTAAGACCAACATTCTACTTCTGCTTTCTGAAGTGACAGTATACATACAGAACTAAAAATAGTATTCCAGTGATTAAAAAATCGCTTAAGTTCTTTAAATGTAGTTATAAGTTCATTTCTCTCCTCTGTTTAGCAAAATATTCAAATATTAGAAGGATGTGAAGAACATAATTATATTTTAAGTATTTGGACTTCACCTTGGCTATCAACTCTCTTCTCAAGCAACTTGGCACTACATTTTGTGTGAATCTGCCCTGCTGGTGTGAGTGGTTGTAAGAAAAAGGAAGAATAAATGTAAGAAACACACATAGAAAATAGAGATCAAGAGTGACAGTGCATTGAATTTGTTCATATAGAAAAAAAAAAAGGGCTATGCATGTAGTAGTTGTAGAGTGTCTTCTGAAATGTAGCCCTAGTTTTGGAGTGCAATGTAAAGGTCGGGTGCAGCCACAATATCACCACCACACAGGCAAAATTACAGAAGAGTAACCCTCCTATCTTCCCTGCCAGAGTAAATCTGACCCTTGGTCAAACTCTGAGGTTAGCCTTTCAAAATCAATTAGAAGTTTGCTGTTAAATGTGGGAGACAGACTTTCACCTTGGTCACAGTTTGTGTGATAAGTGAACACGGGTCTAGAGGCAGCCTACACAGTCTAGTCAATTCATGGAATTATTTGAATTCAGGCAGATTTCCTTCATTTTACTAGACAGTAAGAAAACAAAACCAAACACCAACAACTACTCCAGTTCAAAATTTCTCGACTCCATTTGTAACTCTTACTATCAGTGTCATGCATCCTATTTCCCTCTAAAACTGGGCTCTATAGCATCAGCCAAAGCATAATATTTATTATACAAAAGGAAAAAGGGACCAGTTTATTCAGACTGCATACTGACATGTGAATGCCCAACAAAGTGCTTAAAGCAAGTACTGCAGAGAAATCCAGTGGCAGACTTTGGTCTAAATCTGTCCTAAATCTTTCCAAAGAGAAAGGGTCCTGGCAGATGCATAATTTCAACTGAGGCCTCAGGAGTCTGGAATGTATTCCTTTCCCTTGGTTCAAAATAGTCTCGATTTTCTGTACTTCCAGGCATGCTGCAAAAGCCATTTGATGAAGTGGGGGTGGGAGCACTGGGCATTTGGAAGCAAGAAGCTCTTCTGGAATGTTTCTCTTTCTCATGCCAGGTGGCTAAGGGAAGCTCCAATGTCCATGTAGTCACTGAAGGCTTCTGCTGGCAAACTAATTTGTCTGTAGGACACTTCAAGACAAACCTCAAGACACACGGGGACCTGGCATAGATCTTTTTTCAATGCAAAGATGAATAAATAAATCCAGTAAAAAAACAAAACAAAACAAAACAAAACAAAACAAACAAAAAAAAAAAAAACCAACACAAACAGCTGCTTAAGCATTTCTAAACAAAAAAACTCAAACTTTAGAAAAACATAGACAATTGCTGGCAAAGAAAAGAAATAAAGAATTAAGTATTGTAACTAAAAGCTTGCCAGCAAAATTTCCAAGACTATTTTATTTTGTAAAAAAATGGTAAAGATATGAACTGACACTGTAAAGGTTTGAAATGAGAACTGAGAGGGGAGAAGGATAACAAGGATCTTCTCCAGTTCACTGCACTGCTTAGCAGGCCCACGGTTTGCTCTCCTGTGCCCTAGAATTTTATCTTTAGGGCCTGCAAGTTTTACTGCATCTTACATTCCTATTGGGCAGAGGTGTGTGGGCAGAGCTCCACATCTCTGAGACTTTACAAAGAAAGACTAGTTGCTTACACCAAGGGAAAAGTCAAACCTCAGAATTAGAACAGATTTTTTTTACCACTGAGGTCCTCTGTGTGGAAAAGCAGATGATCAATTATTCCACATTTAGATGTGTGAGATAGTGCTGTACAGTAAAACACAAAAGCAAAAGCAGTGAGGCTTTTTGTAGCACTTCTTATCACTTCTGCTTTCCAGAAGCCCAAGGTGTGTGACCTTAGTTTTGTTTCTGTTCAGAAACACCTCTGTCTTACAGAGAAGGTAGCATAGAGGGGAAACTAGAAGATAAAAAAATCCTTTGTTAGTGCACCTCTAAGGAAATACAGGGATTCTGCAAAGAGCCAAAGCCTTCATGCAAGTCATTTCATCTCCTCAATATCCTCTGAGATCTTCCAAATTTGAGGGAGGAATGATTTCCTGGGAAATTACAGGGAAATTACAGGAGACATTCACCAAGCCAATCAGCTCCAGTGCTGCTGGCTTGGTCCACAGCGGAGTGGCTGATGGCTGCACACAGTGGGGCTTCCTCAGCTGAGTAAGCATCCCTGTGAGCTGAGCTGCCATCTCTTGCCAGCTAGGCTGACAACACCTGAGCATGGAGAGGGCAACCGTGGAAACCCCACAGTATAAAAGGCAGCCCCAGGAAGCACTGGGGTGTGGAAGGAAGGCAAAGCCATCTTCCCATTATTGGTCAATTTCTTAGAATGGTGGGCATTCATCTCAGAGTGAAAGCTAGGGTTTCTGCAGCAACAACCCCTAAGATGTCTGATGTTTTCACCCAGACAGACCTGCTAAGGAAGGAGACTGCAGACCAGATCTTCCTTCTGAAGCACAAACAAGTACCTTGAAAGATGCAGGCAGATCAAGGATCTGTCACAGCAGGTGGCAGAGGTACAGGAGACAGTGAGAACACTGTGCAGTATTACAGGGGCTGAATAAGAGATAGGTGAGTGGTTTTACAACCAGTCTGTTATGTTTGATGCTACTCACTATGAGGTACCGTGGACCCTGGTGACCAACAGGGTCAAAACTCTGTTTCACTTTCCACCCTCCTGAACAACAACCAGGAACAGATAGATAGGATGTCTTAACAGCTGAAGACACCTATGAGCAAACTCTGCAGGGATAAACTATACCAGCCACACACACTAGAAACCACAAAAAGAAACTATGAGTACTTGTAGTGTTAGACTCTCTGCTAAGTGGCACTCAGGCATCCGTTTGTTGGTCTGACAGAGAATCACAGGTAGTTTGCTGTTTTCCAGGTGCTATGGTCAGGAATGTTACTGAGAGGACACCACAACTTGCTAGAAACACAGACTGTTATCCACAATTACTCTTTCATGCAGGCATGAATGACAACGTGAGCTAAAAATGTGCTCTTGTGGCCAAGAGGGCCAATGCTGCTCTGGGGTGTATTAAAAGGGGTGTGGCTAGTAGGTGGAGAGAGGTTCTCCTGCCCCTCTACTCTGCCCTGGTAAGGCCACATCTGGAGTACTGTGTCCAGTTCTGGGCCCCCCAGTTCAAGAGGGACATAGAACTGCTTGAGAGAGTCCAGCGCAGGGCCACAAAGATGATTAAGGGAGTGGAGCATCTCTCTTATGAGGAGAGACCGAGGGAGTTGGGGCTTTTTAGCTTGGAGAAAAGAAGACGGGGGGGGGTGATTTGATCAATGTTTATAAATATATAAAGGGTGAGTGCTGGGAGGATAGAGCCAGGCACTTCTCGGTGATGCCTGATGATAGGACAAGGCGTAATGGGTGGAAGCTGAGGCATAGGAAGTTTCACTGAAACATAAGGGGAAATTTTTTCACTGTGAGGGTGACGGAACACTGGAACAGGCTGCCCAGAGGATTGTGGAGTCTCCCTCTCTGGGGATATTTAAGACCCGCCTGGACGCGTTCCTGTGTGACCTAGTGCAGGAGATCCTGCTCTGGCAGGGGGTTGGACTAGATGATCTTTCGAGGTCCCTTCCAGCCCTTGACATTCTATGATTCTATGAAATCCATTTTGATAAAACGTGCATGAAGACATGTGGTTGAATCCCCTTTATATTTCACTCATGATGTATCTGATTTAGTGCATACACGTCGTAAACTATTAATGAGAGCTTTTACTTATTATTTAATGTGATAACTGTTCCCATAGTTTTGTACTTTGCCAGGGTGGAAGATTGTGCTTGTCAGCCTTACAGAGGGTCAGGGCAGAAGTAAAGGGGGAGCTCTTTTCTGTGCTCTTGGAGAGCATTCCTGAGAGGGTTTAGTGAGAAACAGCCATCATTGCTACATCCTTCCAGGGAGAACTAGTGGGACCTTTCTGAGCTTCCTCTCAGGATTTAAAACTTACCTTTTACCCAGGTCATCTCCTTCATATGTTTGGCATGAAAACAATTTTCACCCTGTTGGAAAGGCGGTATTTGGTGGGCTGGCAGGTTATTTGAGATGCTTATTTAGTCACAACCCTAGGCAGGGTCTTTAAGTCCAATGGCATAAAGATGATCAGGGGAGTGGAACATCTGCCTTATGAGGAAAAGCTGAGGGAGCTGGATCTCTTTAGCTTGGAGGAGACTGTGGGGTGACCTCATTAATGTTTATAAATATGTGAAAGGTGAGTGTCAGGAGGATGCAGCCAGGCTCTTTGCAGTGATGTCCAATGATAGGACAAAGGGCAACAGGTGCAAGCTGGAACTTAGGAGGTTACATGTAAATGTAAGGAGAAACTTTTTTACAGTGAGGGTGACAGAACACTGGAATAGGCTGCCAAGGGAGGTCATGGAGTCTCCTTCTCTGGAGACGTTCAAAACCAACCTAGATGCACTCCTGTGTAGCCTGATGTAGGTGATCCTACTCTGGCAGGCGGGGTTGGACTAGACAATCTTTCGAGGTCCCTTCCAACCTCTAGCATTCTGTGATCCTGTGATTCTGTGAAGTCGGTCTGTTTTAAATAAAAACCTGTCAGAAGTGTGGACTTCTGACGTGGTTTAGAGCTGAGCCCATGGGGCTGCTCGCTCACCACTCACCACTCCCCCCCATCCCAGAAAGGGAAGGAGAAGAGACAGAAAAAGTGCAAAAACCTGTCGGGTTGAGAGGTTTTAATACAACAGTGCAACAGAAGAAAACTACAAACAATAGCCACAATAACAGTAATGAAACAATATACACAAGAAGAGAGAACTAACAAACTGAGGTACAGAGCCATGTCGCACCACTCTGAGACCCCAGACCGTTTCACTCACATTTTGCCCATCATGCCCCCCACCCTTATGTACAGGGCATGACATCAGTATGGTATCGAATAACACATTGCATGGTTCCCTTGTCTATTGGACTGTGACTTCTCACCTCCAGACTTCTGCTGAATATTAACCCTATCCTGTCCCAGGACAACTTCCAAACAACCCAACTGCCCTTCAAGGCATATGACTAGATTTCCTGAAACCCATCCATCATCTAAAGAGGACAACAGGAAATGGCATCAAGTTATGCCAGGTTGGACATTAGGAAAAACCTCTATACTGAAAGGATTATAAAAGACTGGAACAGGCTGCCCAGGGAAGTGGTTCAATCACCATCCCTGGATCTGTTTAAAAGCTGTCTGGATATGGTGCTCACGCATATGGTGTAGTAGTGGCCCTGGTAGAGTTAGATAATGGTTGGACTTTATGATTTTAAAGGTCTTTTCCAACCATAGCAATTCTGTGTGGTTTGTGTATTTGCTGCATGGCTGCACTACCCAGATGTTGACTACCGAAACCGAGAACTTCCCTCATGCAAGACCCTATATCAGCAGGAGCAGCAGGGTGCCAGTGTAAGTTAGCTCTTTAGTCATTAGAACTCCTCAAAGTAGATAACTACCATGATTGATGGCAATGAACATTAAAGGACCAGGTCCAACCCCAGCCATATGTAGTTTGCTTAATGCATAGTTTTAAGATTTTGCTTTGAAGCAAACTCTTCAACTTTTTATTTCATCTATGTGTAAGATGACATTTATATTTTCTGTATCAATGTTTTGACTTTTCAGGTTGCTCTTAAACATTTTCTATTCTGTTCTCCTAAATTATTTACAGGCAGCTGTTAGACAAATCATTACAAATCTCGTCTGGTAAAAGAGTGGCTTATCTGTGAAGACAGAAAGAAGGCAGATGTTTTTGAGAGGGAAGTAGTAGGGAAGCATTTAAAAACATAAGGAAAAAAACCTAATGCCTGCCTTTTTTCAACATCCCTTAAACTGAAAGAAAAGCTGATTTAAAAAAAAGTAAAATTTCACTTGAATAAAATCCTTGATTCAATCATGACTGTGTCTTTCAGTGGTTTCAACAGTCTGTTTAAAACTTTCTGTTATAATGTTTCCACTTCAAGAAGTTTTTGCTACATATTCTTTTTCTAGAATAACTGAAAAATAGTATCAACTATTCTTACATGTTAGTGTAAGATTTAGATTTAGATTCAGAGTGGAATTTTCACAACTTCAAAAAACAGGGATTGATTTATTTATTATAATGCACAAGAGGTACAATAACATATGAATCTTCAACATCCATACAGAAGGCTACAGCTCTCCAAAAGAGTCCTGCCACATTTCATATGTACACACATTGTGCCTTGCTCTGCTTTATGAAATATTATTTAATGGTGAGTTCCTTTTGTCCTTCTTAGTTATGAGATACACAGAAAAGGCCAAAGGATTAATCTGAACCTAGCTCTTTGACATCTTAGGCTGTTCTGCTGAGTATTCAGCCCTCTCTTCAGTCTACAACTCTGTCTCCAGTAGATTTTATAAACAGTAAGATTAGTCAAAATATTTATTTTTCCATTTCATTTGTTTCTAAGCGGACAGCCATGAACTCTGGAAATTGCCTTGTATGGCATACAACCCTTTCTCCAAATGAATATTTATCACTGATGACTGAAATGGCATCACATAGCCTGAAATAGCCAATATACATTATAATGTATGTCCTATGTATCACAATGTGTATTAATACAAAGGGCCACAGTCTCAAACAGATCTTGAAGAGCTTGTGAAATCCCAGCTGTTACACTCTTTGTGCTCCTGTTGTGGCTGGCTGTAGCCTGGATAAACGACCAGACATTTTTTCTGACCCTCTGTGTACTCATTTTCCTTCTGAGCAGTAACTTGGAAAGAGAAAACTGTTTTTAATTTGCATTGCAAGAAGAAAATAAAACCAGATTAAATGCTTGAAGAAAATGGACCCATTTATAAAATTCAATGCTTTCAACTCTTTCTATTCTTTAGACACAGATTCTTAACAATTAATAGCTTATTTTTTTAACAAATGAGTGATCAAATGTATTAATTGTTGACATAATTCTGTTGTTGTGGAAATCAGTAGTAAAAACTCCTATTGACTTCATCTAGACCAGAGGCAAAGCAGTAATAAATGCTTTTGGAAAAACTGTCTTGAAACTACTGTTAATGAAAAATAGATGAAATCAGACATGTTTGAATACACATTTTTATTATAAGAATTTTATTAGCTTTGCTGCACTATCAACTAGAGAAAATAGGGGAAAAAAAAAAGAAAAAAAAAAGATCACTGGTTTAAAGAGTGAAAATATTTGTAACCTTGACTTCTCAGTTGACTTTGTCATATGCATTTCCAACTAAAAAATGTCAGTGCAGAATCACGGACAAGACTGACAGGTTGAATATAACATTCAGTCTTAGGAAAATCCAAACAGTAAAAGTTGCTAGATGGGAGAGAATCTACTCCCAAATTCTTGCAGCTTGTAGGAAGCTTGTAGGGCACTAGTGCCCAGGCCAAGAGAGGACTGAAGCAGGGGGCAGCTGAAGTACTGTTTCTGTGTGCCAAGGCATTGCCATAAAGCAATGCAGTTTAACACTAAAATAGCATGAAATAAAACAGTTGCTAAGCAGATATATTTCATTTAAGGCCAAATCAGACTAAAGCAAAATACTTTACTCCAAGCTACATAGGAATGGATAAAATCAGTAAAGCCAAAATATACTTTTTCTGGCAGGAAATAATCTGGTAGAAAATTTCTGAAGTGCCCTCTCTCTTGTAGCAGTATTTGTATCATATATAAAACCTGCTCTTAATATGTTAGGATACTGAGAACTCACAGGAAAAATTTGTAACCACCTTTTAAATATTTTAAAACTCAGCCCTCTGCTTTGAAGAAGTTAAAGAAATTCTGCTTGCATCAGACCTCTTGTCCAGAAGCAGTTGTGTTAGAGCAAGTCAGTTTTTCCCCAGATGTGCATGAGGTGACTGACAATCCTAAAGACAGGCGAGGATATAAGGCCACTGAAGCACATTTTCTTCCTGTGTGAAACAGATGTCACCACTCCCAGGTTTACTCTGTTTTTCTATAGGCCACTGTTCGCTAATTAAATATAGGAAACAGGATGTGAAAGATTTGGTTCATCCTATTCCATACAGGTTGGCTAAATCTTAACCTCTATGTGACAGGTTTTTACAAGTTTCTGGAAATCTTCTTAGTTTACAATGCAAGAAAAATCAAAATAAGGTAAATAGCATAAAATATCTAACTGCAAGTGGACTTTGTTTCTAATTAACATACAAGAAGGGAAAATTGTGCAAGATTTAGAGCATGATCCTGTTTTCAATGCAGTCACTAGTGGTTTTATCACCCATTTCTTTGGATAAGATTCCTGGCCCCTAGCCCTTTCAGTTTTGTTGTATAGAAGCTTAGAGCCGCTTTTAATCATTCAATTATCCTTTTCTGAATTAGCTTTAATGTTCTTCCTATTTATTTGTACTAAAGAAACTACAACTATTCTTTCAAGTGCTTAACTGCTTTCTGGATGGGTGGTCTTATTCTTCTTAAAAGACAAAAGTGTTGGAAAAAAATAAAGTCCTGACATTAATTAGCTATTTAAGTCTTCTTATTAAATGCCAGATTGTCATTTAGTGTAGCCTATGTAGCTTAACAGACTTTAGTTTGGTTTATAAAGTAGACCCTGGTTATATGAGACTTACCTTATAGTCCCTGAAATTATTTCTTTCTGTATACAACTGGATGAAAGACTTTTTGCTGTAATTTCTAAGCATTTTCTCAGTGTTCTTCTACTTGTTTAAGTAAAAGAAGTAAAATAATACTAGGCAGAAAACCAAATTACAGAGAAGATCATGGTTTACTGCAGAGGTCTTCAGTGAGCTAAGGAGATGCTCTGTTTCAAATGGCTATAATTAGTAACTAATTAGATAAATGCAACAATGTAAACAATTTAACATAAACTGTTATTGTTCAGAATATTGAACTGAAAATGTAAGGGTGAGATTCTGCTTCCATCAATGGCATTCCAGAATGCACTAAAACTGGTGGAAATAGTTCAGCTTCACACTTGTGCAAAATCAGTATTATACCCGAAGACCCCATTGCAAATACATAAGCTGGACTAATTTATACCAGTATCTATTAACTTATTTTTTTCTTAGATCTTAAAAAGACTTAAAGGTTCCAGTGGAAGATCACTGTGCTATGCCATTTATTTATACTTAAGGAAATGACAGTCCTTTCCCATAAACATTAGGTTCTAAATACCTATACACATAGAAATATATATTTTTTTTAACTTTTAAATTTCATGCTTAAATTAGGTAGATGCATTTGTTAAGTAAATCAGAACTGAAAAAGCTTCATTATAGTGTACTATAACCTGCAGGAACTGCCTGTTTTGTGAAATGATGTGGAAAATAGGGCAACAGTCCAATTCTGCAGTGGGGCTTAAAGACTGACATGGGACTGTGTCAGCTTCTATGGAAGATATTCATCTGCCTAAACATAGCTGTCTACTGCCGTTTAAGTTGTCACCCCCTCACCCAAAAACCAAAACCAGACATTTAATTTGAAAATGTGAGATTGATGTGCTCATTATTCTTTCCCTCCTTCAGAAAAAAGTGTAGTGTTAGCTTATACCTCCAAGGTGTGGAGGAGCAGTTCAAGTTCCCTCAGTGTGGCATATTAATTCCAGGACCGACAGAATTAGTGGCTGATTGCAGATTCCAGTGAAGACAGACTTTATGCAGGTTTTTCAGAGGTCTTTGCAAGCATTCTTTGCAGAATTCTTAATACAGGCACCAAGGCATAACATAGGGTCCTATTTGCATCCTTTTTATACGATTATTTGTATATATTTCCTCTTAACAACCTATCTTGATTGATCTGGTTCATCTTGTAATAGCCCCTGCCCAGTTATGTTAGCTATGGGTGAAAAGAAAATTAGATCTTACAGTCTTTTGGTTACTTGTCTGGCTCCCAGGCTTGGAGCTTGTTCTGACAATTTCAGGAGCAATCTCTTTTTCACGTAGGAAACTCTAAGATGCATTGCTTGGCAGCTTTCATTATCCAGGTAAAGCCCATACCACCTTCTACACATTTACAGAGGAGTGAGACATACAATTGCAAGCAATATGGCGGTTGAAGCAAAGCGTTGCCTTTCAGTTGAGTTGGGATAAGGGTCTTAGCATGATTTTTGATCGATGACAAGTGCAAAGCAAACACATTAACTTAAGTCTCAGTGTCTACAGGGCTAAAAGCTCAGACACAGGTGCAGACTTCTATCAAACATTAAGCTGGGTTATAATATGAATAAAGACTGAAAATCCAAAGCATTTACTGAAAGCAAGAAACAGAGGCTGTTTCGTAGTAACAAAGGTAACAAAGTAACAAAGGTAACAAAAGCATCTCTATTTTTTCAGGGTAAAAAAAATGGCTGGACACTTGTGCTCAAAGAGTTGTGGTGAATAGTTAAATATAGCCAGCTGGTCACAAGTGGTGTTCCTGAGGGCTCAGTATTGGCCCTTCATAGGTGATCTGGGTGAGGGGATTGAGTGCATCCTCAGTAAGTTTGCAGATGATACCAAGTAGGGTGGTTTCATGGAGTATTGATCTGCTTGAGGGATTGTTCATCAGAGGGACCTGGACAGGCTGGCTGGACTAAGGCAAATTTTATATGCCTAGCAGTTTCCTTAACAAAGACTACTCAAAAGGAATCTCTTTTTAAATGCAGGCTTGACTTACACACCAAAAAAAAAAAAAAAAAAAAAAAAAAAAAGAAAGCCACCTAAACAAAACTTCAAAAATTCCACCAAAAGTATGTTTTTTTTCATTGTGACAGGTTTGGGTTTGCTGTGACAAATTTTTATATGGTCTTTTACTTGAAACACTCTTCAAATAACATTTTGCAAGAATTTTGAATGTATTTATTCAAGCAAAAAAGAATAAATACAGATGAAGAAAGGAAGGGGTTAATTAGGTTAGGTGTGGGGAAATGCAGTTTCTAATGCAGTCATTCTGACTGAATTTTAATTTACTAATTAAATCCATCTTGAATAACCCCTAAAATAAACAAATTTTGCTGCCATAATCATACTTTATCACATCCTTTACTCCATCCCTCTTCTCTTTATCAGTTTGTATTGCAAGCGTTTGAGGGATAGTTGCTTTGCAGGGTTTGTCCAGTGCCTAACATTATTGGCCTTCATTCTGACTTGCTGCTTAGACCTCATTTTAATGCATAGAATAAATAATGTGTGGGTATGAGAAAAGTTCTTCTGAACACATTTTGCTACATTTAGATTTGTTGTCATTCTGTTGAGGTACTTATTTGTGCCTTGCATTATCCATAACTTAACACTAATAATGGGATAAATTCCACCTTCATGTTCTTCAATAGTGTCAACCTGATAATGTGACTTTTTCAGGCGTGAGAGTAATATTGTACAAACAGTCTCTTACAGCAAGCAGCTATGCCATAGAGAGCTTCATTTCCATTCATGTTAACATCAGCTGTGCTAGAAAAAGCATGGCAGGTACAATCAACTTGTGGCATTTCTTGCAGAAAAATTATGAAAATAAAGATTAATTTCACCCTCACGGGAAAAATCTGCATACAAAAATCAAAGTAAACTGTCTGTGATTGATGCTAAATGCAGCTCTGCATAGTTGGTATGCTAAACGAATGCTTAGGGAGGGGTTCTGGATTTTGCCTTTCATAAAATATATAACCTGTGGGAACTTTGACTCTTTTCTCCTTACTGTGCAGAAGGAGAAAGTCTCCCATAGCCATTCCAAATGACCACCATCCCTTGATGTCCATTCAAGCCATAGGATGCTGCATTTTTCATCTTTAATTTCTATATTGTAAAGTTGGGGAATTAATCTTCTTCCCCACTCCCTATGTTCTTCTATATAATCTCCAGACCTAATCCCAGCTTGGACTGCAGGGGATGTCCAGAAGAATATTCAGGTCTACCATTCAGGAGGCAATGTGGCAGAGCTTAGTGATCTTTTTCTCTCTGACAGAGGATCCCATGGACTTATCACTTAGGATAGAAAAGGTTGATGGTTTCACTTAGAAAAAATATAATACCTAAATGGGTAAGGAGAAATACAAGAACAGGTTATATTCTATTCATTTGTGTTGTTATGTTTACCATATGTGGTTATGTTTACCATTCTTCCCCTGGGATACTATATCATCCTTTACATAGTCACCCTCAAATGACTAATGTATTGTTCAATCCTGCTATACTTACATACCTTCTGTACTGATGTGCCAAAATTCTCTGTTCTGATTCTAAAGCCACCAAGAGAAAAGAGCACAGTGAATGTTAAAGGCTATTTAAAGTATCTTGTAGGACAGGTACTGAGATGAAAAAATCATCAGTAATATATTACTTTTCCCGTGGAAAAAAACAGGTGTTGGCATGGTCCAATAGTGGTATATTTTGTCTACAGGACCTTCTGCTTTTTATGTCCAGTTGTTCTGGGGGGGGTTAAGTGGAATGCTCAGCCAAATGACACAATAAACACTCTCTACATAGTGAATGATGCCCAGTCTAACTTATGATGACTTAACTAATGTTCACAGTCTAACTGCATGTCCCATACTTAATATCTTATTGAAAACAAAACTCTGTTCTTTTATGTCCAAACCTTAAGTGGGAGAAATTAATTATGCTATCCTTACAAATACAAGGATAATTATGTGGGGAGGGAATACACTGTGTATCCCATCTTTCTAGCACTTCGTGAAAGAGCATTTTGTGCAACCTGGAATAGGAAATAATGTAGCAGAGGGAAAACTCCTCTTTGTAGGTCAGCTTCTGTCTCCAAGCAGGAGGATCTGATGTGTTTCTAAAGACTTCCAGTAGCCTCCCTTTCCCTGACAGTCTGCTCCAGTCCAGGGTATCCTTATCAGTAGAGAATTTGTGCTAATGATTGTCATTAATTTATACTCCTGCTGCTTAAACCCATTCTTTTCTTGTTGTCACCCACGAGGAACATGCAAAATATATTATCCTCCTCCTTTGTCAGCAGCTGTGTATGTGTCTAAAAACCATGTGTCCCCACTAAACCGAAAACTTCATACAAAGAAAATAACAGAAGCTATGTTTTTTTCAGACACTGAAGGTGTGTAACCATGTGAACTAGAATCCTCTTTACACTGCTGAACAGTATGCTAGCTAGCATTCTCTTCTGTTTGATGTATTCCCAGAAGCTTTAGTTTATAAGTATATACATTAATGTTTACACGCACTAATGGAAGACTGAGGTCTTAAGGAATAAGAAACTAGCAAAAAAGAAATGTTTTGAGCCTCCTTCCGCTCATACCCTCTCCACCTCACTTGTGCCACACAGGTTTAGAAACTACTTTCAGTTCAATAAGGATTCATCTTAATGGATTGGCAAGAAAAACTAATCTTTGTTTTTATAGAGTTTTGGCTTTTTTTTTATTTGGAGTTTTCAAAGTAGTGTAGAAGAACTCATTAATACAACTTAACAAAACAGTTACGTGAAACACTATGTGAAAGATACTGCAGTGTAATGAGGAATTCACAAAATAGGAAACAAGGCTAGACAGGTTCAATGCAAAATTAAAGATTATTAAAACTAGATGTCTTAACAAGTGGTCCAGTTTTCAGAAGGTCTAAGCCCTCCTTAGTGGTATAAGTTTTACAAGTATCTACTTACGGCCATTAATAAAACTGAATTGGCCAACTATTGAAAAGGAAACAGAATACTTAAATATTTTTTTTTCTCATCTTTCACAATTAATCATTTTGTTTACTATAATTGTTCTACTGCTCTCCAAACACATTTTTAGAAGATAATGTAAGAAGAGATGCAGCAAGGCTATTTTCTGCAAACTTAGTGGCTTTATTTTTAAATTATTTTTACTGTATTTAAATACAGGCATGCAGGAAAAAAAGAGTCTCTATTAACCACTGGAGTGAACGTAAGTCTTAGGTGGTTGACCCCAATCTGTCTTTAATGACAACTGAACAAAGAAATAAAAACTCACTTCCATATGTTGCTTACGATTTGTACTCAACTAGATATCTAAACATTCTGAGAATCTGGTAATTCAGCATTGCAGAGAAAGTTCAGTAAGCTTTTAGGGGAACAAAGGATACAGGATGTGACCCCCTAATGTGAAGCTTGATAGACTAAAATTAGATCCATTAAGGAATTTATATAGACACTTGCAATCAACTCTGTTTCCTCTTGGATTGCAGTGACATTCAACAAAATTAGTCTCTATGTCTTAGACTAGTTGGGGGAAAAAAAAAAGACTTTACATCTTTTCAAATCTTAATTATTTCTTTGTTTTAGATCTAGACATAGTCTGGCTGCAAAAACTCAGTTTCCATATAGTCAATGACTTTTAATTCATCCTCTTACTCTTAATATTTTAAGACAATAAAATATTCTATTCAAAGTTAGAAGGTGAAACTTCATCAAAGTCCTGCTGTGTGAGGACACATGGTTACATCTTAAATTAAATGCTTAATAAATATAGGTAATTTTCTTTGGAATTTTGATTTCGGAACTACAGTTCTGACTTTGGACATTTTAGTTCTTCATTTTTGAGAGACTCTTCACTTTCATTGACTTTACAATTGAGGATTAAAACAATGTTTGTTTCTGCTGAAAAAGAACCATACTCCAAGACTCATCCCAAAGATGTATATATAAAAATGTGGTTTGTTTGTTGGTTTGTTTCTTGGAGAATTTTGAGCATAGTAGTGTTGGATTTTATTATTATTATTATTATTATTATTATTTTGTTATTATTATTTTTTTTTATGTCAGGCAAATTTAGAAATTATGCATAGCCTGTATGAGATATAAAAAAAAATCTTCACATAGCCTGACTGGTTATTCATACACTTTTAGCATGTGAAATAAAGCCTAAACATTTTGCTGCTTGACAGTGTCCTAGAAATTGCAATGGAATAGTTGGGAATAAAGTAAAGAACTGTTGACATTGCTGCTCTAGTAGTAGCACGTAAATGCCCCAGGCTGCAGTTATCCCTTGAGCCAGCACACATGCATTCACATAAAAACTAGCTAGTTTGCACAGATAGTGTTGTGTAGCTCAAGGCTCCAGAACCAGCGGACAGAGGTGATGAGTGTACCCTTTGCTCTGGCGTGGAACAGGCTCTCTTTCCTCCATTTCTCTTTCTGAGGAAATGAGACAGAAGTGAAGACTCAGCATCAAGCTGGTATTCACTTGAAGATGGCAAACTATGGAGAGGTCAAGGGACCTCCTTGACTTTTTAGTTGTTACTCTTGAGATGGGAGAAAGAGGAACACAGATAAACTTGCCGCTATACTCCAGGGTAACTGAAAGCAGATGAATAGTGATTTTCAAAGGTTAAGACTGCTGCCGTCACAAGTTAATCAGACCCCATTGTTTCTGGTTTTTCTGCTGTCCACATCAATGAGCCTGCCTGACAGCTTTGCAACAGAGACATGAATACACACACAAATTACCAGGATTGCTCACACTGGAACCTACATCAAGAACAGCACTACACACTTGTGTAGACACTTGCAGTTTGGGGCCTGCAGTATATAATGCATATACTTTGCCCATTAAAAGCTACTTGGTTTCTCTCTCAAATGTCATGTTTCTCTCCTTCCTCCTCTTGTGTATTTATTCTCGTACATTTCTAAGATTTAATTAGCAGGGCTGCTCTGGATCTGCTTATCTTATCTATTCAACAACTGATGAGAGATCATGAAAAACCTATGTTCAAGTAGAACCAAATATTTTTTCTTTAAAAATAACAGGGTAATTATATCAAACACAGCTTTTATTTTTTTCCTTTGGTGCAAGCAAGTATATGCTTAAGAGAAAGGGTGGTTTTGATGACATGTTTAGGAGTGGGGAGATAGCCTTGCAAGGGGAAAGTTTATTGGATACTTTGAAGGGAACAGCTTGTATAAGCTGTCCCCAGTTCTGCAGAACCACTTCTTACATGCATTGTTTTGGTTTGTTTTGTTTCGGTGTTTTTTTGTGTTGGGTTTGTTGGTTTTGGTGTTTTTTTTTTGTTGTTGGGGGTTTTTGTTTGTTTGTTTTTGTTTGTTTCTGTTTTTTATTTTGTTTGTTTGTTTGTTTTCTGAAGGTAGCCTGCAGAGCTGAATTTGGCTGTAAGTAACAAAAGGCTGGCAGATAGCAAGGCCAAATCACCTGCCTGATCCTGGGATGCCAAAAGCACCAGAAGGCTGGGGCAGAGGGACTGGGGAGCAGTTCAAAAGCTCAGACGTCAGGCAAATGAAAACTTTACCGTAGCTGAGGACCATTTCCTGGTATTTCACTGCTGGTTTTCAGCAAGCAGGCGGGTGGAGAGGGAAATGTCTGGAAAATATTAAATTGGCCCCAGAGGGCATTTAAAAAACAACCCTGGAATTCTGCAGACATTAACTGTTGGTTGCATGGCCCTGTGTTTTTCTTGGAAATCCAGAAGAGTTATGTAATGTGTTTGGTCTTTTTAACTTTCTCTTCAAGGTACCTTGAGAGTTTTTGGTTAATGTTTTCATCATTATAACCAAGTAAATTTTATGTATGTGCTTTTACTTTTCACAAATAGCTAAGCTGATTTAAGAACAAACACAAAACCTGACCAATTCTCATTCAGATCTGCATTTATGCACAGGTTTGCCTTTCTCTTTCTGCTGTGTGAGTCCCACTGTAAAGCGGCTTTTGACAAAAGATGATACTCTAAGCTTATTTACTTTCAGGGTGAGGCTTTATTTGGGGTGGGAGCATTAAGGACATAACAATACAGGGAGCAGTTTAAATGGTTTAGCATAACTTCCTTTTCTTTCTAATCTTTCCAGGCACATATACTGGGTTTATAAAACACATGTGTTTTCATTATGTTTCCCAGACATAGTGAAGTTGTTAAGCCTGCCACATCTGTCTGTCCTTTTTCGACCTCCCATATTTTTGGCTTGGGCTGAAAGAGACATGTTTCTCTCATAATCAGATGGCAGAGCAGGAAAGAGGGTGTTCTTGCAGCTGAAACCTTTTAACACTGGCCCCTTTGTGGGGAAAATTCTTTTGGTTAGGTTTTATTTTTGGGGTATCAAAAGGAGAAGTTAATGGAGATAGTGCATAGGCATAAGGGAATGGCCAGAATGTTTATTTCTTACTTGTGAAACTTGTTCAGTTCTTTCTCCAAAACAATCCAAAGGAATTAGTTTATTTGGCATATGCTGGTCTCAGGTTGTGACCAAGAAGAGTTACAGGTCTTCAGTAAGTGGGTCATGAAGATTCAGTTCTTCATTCTTGATGGCAGTTATGATCACACAGCTTTTTCTAAACAAGCTCAGAACAGTTTTTAAAAGTATCTCAATAATAATATTATTTATTAAAGGAATAGAGGAATTAGAGGAATTTTGACAAGGTGAAGAAGCTATTCTTGTCTTTTCTGTCTCTAATGTACAGTTTACAATGTGTCAAGATGAGATTCAGGCTTTTTTTTTATTATTATTTTTTATTTCACCTCCCTCATATTCATACTGCATTCATATCTGGAACCTGATTAGGGTAGATAGCGTATCAGTCCCACCATGGTAGAGCTCTTTACTGCTATCAGCATAAAATGTTGCTGATACCAGAGACAACCAGTGTAATGTATGTCAACTTTTGTTGAGATAAATCCATGGGAAGCACCCATAAATTCTGAGGGAGCTTGCAGATGTCATTGCAAGGCTACTCTCAATAATCTTTGCTCAGTCATGGTAACTGGCTCCCAAATACTGAAGGAAAGAAGATGTCACTCCTCTCTTCAAGATAGGCAAGAAGGAGGAGCCAGGGAACTACAAGCTGGTCAAACTTGCCTCAGTCCCTGGAAAGGTGATGAAGCAGCTCATCCTGGAAAAGATTTCCAGGCACATGAAGGAAAAAAACTTATCAGGAGTAGTCAGCATGGCTTCATCAAGAGGAAGTCATGCTTGACCAAATTGATAACCTTCTTTACTGCAGTAACTAATGAACCTGGTAAATGAACACATAGCAGTGGCTAGCATCTACTGGGCCTTCAGTAAGACGTCTGACACTGACTATCATAACAGCCTCATAGCTCCTTAAGCTGTTGTGATTGGGGTTGGATGAACAGAAAGTAAGGTGGATTGAAAACTTGCTGAATGGCCCCGAGAGTTGTGATTAGTGGCACAAAATCTAGTTGGAGGCTGATAAGAAGTGCTGTACCCCAGAAGTCAATATTGGGTCCAGTCTTGTTTAATGTCTTCATTAGTGATCTACATGATGGGGAAGAGCATAGCCTCAGTGAGCTTGCCAATGACACAAAATTCAGAGGAGTGGCTGATAGGCCATGGGAGTGTGCATGAGCTTGACAGGCTGGAGAGATGGGCTGACAAAAACCTTAGGAAGTTCAGCAAGGAGAAATGCAAAGCCCTGCTACCTGGCGAGGAATGACCCCATGCACCAGTATATTTCTGGGACCAACCAACTAGAAAGCAGCTTGGCAGAAAAGGACCTACGGGTCCTAGTGGATACAAAATTGAACATGTGCCAGCAATCTGCACTTGTAGAAGAGGAGGCTATTGGTATCCTGGGCTGCATTTAGGAAACTATAGCTAGTGGGTGAAGGGTGGTGATGCTTCCCTTCTACACAGCACTGGTGAGGCCACACCTCGAATACTGTTCCAGTTCTGGGCTCCCCAGTACAAGACAGACATGGACAAACTGGGGAGAGTCCAGTGAAGGGCCATAAAAGAGATGATTAAAGAACTGGATCATCTCTCCATTGAGGAAATACGGAGTGACCTTGAACTCTTCATCCTGGAGAAGGCTCAGGGGGATCTCATCAATGCCTATAAAGACCTGGAAAGTATAGAGTATGGAGTCAGGTTCTTTTCAGTAGTATCCAATGACAGGACCAGAGGCAAAGGGCATAAACTGAAACATAGGAGGTTCCCTCTGGACATCAGGAAACTTTTTAACTGGCAGGGTGACTAACACTGGGACAGTTTTCACAGGTAGGTGGTGGAGTCTCCATCTTTGGAGATATTCAAAAGCTGTCTGGAGGTTGTCCTGGCAACTTGTGCTAGGTGGCCCTGTTTAATCAATAAGGTTGTATAAAATGACTTCCAGAGGTCCACCATTCTGTGGTTCTGTGATAAGTTAGTATTTAATGATTATTATACTGAGTCTGGAATTCACTCTGGAAATATTAAACCTGATAAAGCTAATGTTCTGTTGACTCTGTATGCTCATGTTCTTTCTCAGGAAAAAGCCAGCATTTTGAAAGAAATATTAACAGCAGTGCTGCTTTTGTGTATCTGTTGGATTCAGGGCTTGTGACTGATACTGGTGCAGCACTCTGTTATTCCACCATTTTCAGATCTGCAGATACTGCTCTGCAGAGCTGAGGCACCATTTCACCTCCTCCGGAAGAGAGTACTCAGTTTCTTCAGTCTTTAGTACTAGATGCTACCTCTAAACTCCTTACTGGAAAGCAGTACTGTTTGTGCAGACTTTGAAATATGTGAAGTGTTATTGAACACATTCTTTCTTACTTCTTATTTTTGCTTGCTTCTTAGATTGTGCCACTTAAAGAACTATGCATTAAATTCAATGTATTATTGCTCTCACAAAACATTGTTGATTGAGTGATTGTTCAAAACTGGCATAGATTGATATATTCAATGTAATTTGTTTTGTTCTTGTTTGTTTTTGTCAGCCTAAGCAGAACGAGCTGGCTGACATTTTTCTTCTAAAACCACCATTTCTGTTTTGTTCAGATAATCTGGAACAGCCTGTTAACACATACTGCCAAGGTTAATGGGAGTCTTTTGGCAATCATACACTGGAATAACAAAATGGCTCAGTATGGAGGAAAGCTAAGTATTTGAAGAACAGGAGGCTGAGAATTGCACAACCCTGATAGTATGTGCAAAATGTAGGAGCTGCTCCTGTTCCCACTGTAATAATAGTAAAAGTTCCCTGAGCTTTTGAAAGAATTTCAAATAACTTCTGTGCAATCCATTTTTTCTCTGTAGATATTTCAACACAGAAGCGGGGTCATGAAATGAACATAATTTTTGTGCTGCTCAGTAAAAATAATGGCACCACAAGGAAAATATTGCTCTTGCCTGACTAATGCCTCTCCCACCAAATAACATTAACTTTCATTAATGACTTCAGACTGGTGTATTTCCTTGAGAGTTAATGGCAGACTTGATGCTATTACAGCTTTGCTTTGGGCTGTGGTCATTAAGAAGTGATTTATGTCTTAGTCACAGTTAATTTGAAATCACTACACATCTGTGCATTTTTTGTTACTTCTTTTCCCAACACTTCTTGTTCCTCCCCAACCTCCCTCTGGTTTTGCTAGTGACAAAGCTGAAACCCATCTTTTCTAACTGATAACAAAGGTGAGTGAAGTAGAAGGGGGACTTTAAGATAAGGAAACTCTTTCACTCCTATTTACTTAAATAATGATGGGTCACTAATGCTTGCCTGTCCCTCCTATAAATAAAAATTATTTACTACTTTCTTTGAAAAGACACTGTTTTCATTGCAGTTACTACACTGGATCACGATTGTAGTAATGAGTTCTCTGAATTACCAATTAATGGAAGCTGAGAGCACTTGACATGTCAAAGATGGGGTCACCACCTTATGGAACCCACAGATAAAATTTCCTTCTAATTATGAACTACTGAATATTTTTGCATTCAGGTGCCAGAGTGAAGGATTAATCCAGAGGGAAACCTGGCATTTTGAGTCCCAAAATGTCCTCAGTTACCTCTGTTAAAGAAAGTCATAATAAAATTCTGTGATGGCTTTTGCAAGGTTAGCTGACAAGCTGCCCAGCTGCATTTGAAGAATATACACAAAGGAAAGTGGTAGCACTAGTCAAGAAATCTATAACCTTTGTTATCTCTGAACAACATGACTCCGTCCCTTTCAAATTCTTGGGTCTACTTTGGTTTTGAGAAAAAAAATATTGGGTTTTTTGTTGTTGGTTGTTTTTGTTTTCTTAAATACCAGAACAAGCAGCAAAAGCTATAGGAAACACTGGCTTAATTTGTTAGGCCTTGCAAAATCTTAAACGTGACTTAGGATGTGTTAAGAAGATGACAGTAGTTAAAAGTAGGGTCAAAGCACTAAATCAATTTACTTTCATTCCAGTAAAGTAGAAGAGTGAGAAGTCTTTCAGAAGGGGTTGACATTTCCACATTTATGCTATTTTGTTTTTTGCAGAGGGATTTCAAATCTGTCAATAGCCAATCCTATACTGTCAAAGTAAGTTCTCTCCACTTCCTGCCTTTTATTTGTGGATCAGTCTACAAGCACCAGATGAACTCCCCTTGGAATGGATGAGCCAGTAAAACTGCCAGCTGCTTTTGACTAGCTCATTAAAGTCATCTTCGCATACACATTCCCGTATTACAACTCCAGTCAATTTGGGATATTTCAAATACAGCTTCACTAGTTATGATTTGTGACTTCTCAAGGAAAAGCTTACATGACAGTATCAGACCTTCAAGTTATCTAATAGCTCTTCCTGTACAATGACCCTTCCTCCCTTAACCTATTCCTCATCCTGCAGAAATAACCCATTTGTGCATTCAGACTCTTTGAACACAGAATTCAGGCATTGGAAGTTGGGAGGAGAAACATGTGAAGATTTATGCAGTGAAAATAAGCTGATGGCACAGAAATGACCCCATGTAGGCTACTCAGTGTATACCTGAACTCCATGTACAAGATCAACTCATTTTATGAAGTACAATGACTTAAGTCACTTGAAATCAAGTGCCTGGCATAATGGGGGGCCAAGTACTCAATTAGAATATCCAAATAGTACAAATAAATAATAATAATGTTAAAACCAAATTTAATTAATTTTCCCTTTTATTTGTATAAAAGACATATTGTTTTGATCTAAATTATAACATGCAAGATGTTATCATAACACTAATGTTCAGAAATGATTTCTCATCTCTTCTGTTTCTTGAGGCAAACCACAACTGATTGACCTATTTCCGGTAGAACAATGAAATTCAAATGCTTGGAAGTAGGTAATGAACTCTATCTGCTGTTCAGTTACAGACATCTTTTACAGCATGACAGTTAAGTAAATGTGTTGAACTTCTCGGGATGCAGCAGAGTCAGAGAAACACTGATTTATACTGTATACTTTTTTTTTTCTGAGAAAACATGGAAAACCAAAGAGAAGACAGCTGAAAGGTTGGTCGTGTCGTCGTTCCCCCCCCCAATTTCTTAATTATAGTAACAAGAGTAATCCAGTGTTATCCCTTAGGTCCTGGTGGGAGCTACAGATTCTCAGCACCACTGTGTCTTTACACAAGCTGGAGATTCTAGAATTAAAACATGCAAATTTATAACACATTTCTTCAAACTTGAATTGCACAGGCTAGCAAATGCCTTTGTCAAAGAGAAAAACAGAGCCCCTGTCTCTAAGATTACAGTGCTGTGCTTCCACGCCATAATTATCCTTCCTGCCCCTTGGCAGTATGCATCTTTTTGCAGGCAGGCAAAATAAGTTATTTTTAAAAAGAAAGGGAATTAATTAATGTACACAGGCAAGCAGATTATACAGGAAATTCCTGAAGTTTCTCTGCTTCTGAAACTGTTTTCAAAGTCATTCTTGGTTTCAACTTTAAATACCCATTTTTCTCTCTCAAGTTACTTGGGTACTATCAGCTTGCTTTGCTGGAAAGCTCACTTTTCTTCTGGACAAAAGCAGCGCACTCTCCGAAGCAGACTTTTTCGAGTTACCAGTTTCGTTGTTATTGTATCCATACCACTCAGTGATCCAAAAACCCTCCCACCAGGATAGGGAAGGCTAACTTTCCCCAGCAGGCGACAGAGCTTTCGGCACCGGCTCTCTGGTTTGTCGTTCTGGCCCCAAACGGGGCACGGTGTGGTCGGCTCGCGGAGCCGCCGAGAGGGTGAAAGCCAGAGAAGTTCCGACCCGACCCATGGGAGAAGCCCCCCAACGGCAGCGCCGGGGCGGGGGTTTCAGCCAGGCAAGCG
>JAAGNO010005044.1:23220-64570 GCA_033439905.1 Ceryle rudis
CCAGAATTAAAATTGAAAAGTAAAATCATGAAGAAAAAAAGGTTACAATAAAAAAATAAATAAAAAGAGGAAAAAAATAATAGAAGCCATTAAAAAAAAAAAAAAAAAGAAGGAAAGAAAAACAACAGCAACAACAAATAGAAACTTTATAGCAAATACTGTTTTCAAGCACTGTGTCACCTGCAGTGTGCTGGGATAAAGCACAGGAGAATGAATATGGCCTGTGTTCCTTCACGTAACTGTATTTATTCTATGTTTAGGTAACTTTTTTTGAAAAAGTACCATACAGTATGCCATTTCAAGAACATAAAATCTTGAGAAAATTTGTCAAGAAAGGAACAAAACATCCTGCCTACTTGTAACATGCCTCAACAACTTTACAGATAGAAATGATACTATTATAGTCATACTACAGTAACAAAATTATATGTTTAAATTAAAAATGGGAATATTAGCCTGCAGAAATTATAAATAAGAAAGGTAAACATCTATATAAAAAAAATTATTAAGTTATATCAAAGCTACACAGTTGGAAAAAAATCAAAGTTATATGGCAGAACTGACCCCTAGGAGACAAATTTATCATTCCTATAGGTAAGTAGAAAAATGTAAACATTACACTTACGTATAGGAACTGCGGAAATATTAAATACTGTGGAGATATTAGACATGTAGATATTAAATACTCTGAATGGATATTAGTGACCTGAATAGATGACTGTGGTACTGAGCTGGTATCAACAACACTAAGTAACATAAATAGAGGAGGCTGTAGTTAGCATTTCCAGTATTATATTGTAAAGAGGTTATTCATAGAACCTCTGGTTGAGAGACATCCAAAGTATTCAAGACCTTGTGCAGGTATATGGTTGTCAGTGGGGTTCCCCAACTCTTCTTGAAAATCAGGTTCCTTTAACACTGTTGCCTGTAGTGCACCTGAAGCACACTCCAAAGCACGGGTGTTTCTGAAAATGTTGCTTAGCTTGAAATAGTAGCAGCTTGTGAATACTCAGGGAACATGTCACTGAGGAAAATAGTCACTACTCCACCTGAGCAGGAAGTGACCTTTTAGGAGTTCACTATGGCAATTATTCATTAATATAGACTAAAACATTCATTACCATGGGAGCTGTAAACCATGAGCACGCAAGCAAAGGCAATCAGAAATTATTTTACTTCTGTCTACTAAGCTTGAATTAGAACAGTTTATGTTAATGTGGTGCTGTATCTGTATTCTTATGTAAAAATAATGCCACCTCTCAGCTAACATACTTAAAATGTGTTGGGAGTTTCTTCCTGTATATTCATGTACTGTATGTTCATAGCAGTAAAAGAGCACACAAAATGGGCAACAGAGAGGTTTAGCTTGTATCACTCGTGGCTCAGTGAGGAATTTAGTAACTGATAAAAAAAAACCAAAACAGTGTGGTTCTATACCTTCTGGTCAGCCTACACATGTGTATGCATCCATATACATTTGAAGAGAAATGTAGGAAACTTGGACTACAAGCACTGAAGCAATGCATTAATTGAATTAACATATCTTCAAGATGGTATCATGAACACTCCATTTTCATGCTGACTCTGAGCTAGCAGGTGTACAGCTCACTTCTTCTCATAGGGGATGGACTGCTATTATTTGCCAGGATGACCAAACTGAATACATGACCTCCCTATAAGAGAAAGTACGTTGTGTGAAGGACCTCAGCTCCTCCCTATGCTCTTTTATAAGCATATTTGTGATGATTATTATATTAATTAATCTTCCTTCAATAGGCTCAGAGTATGAAATTGTACTTCAAAAAAATTAAGATATATCGTAGGAGAAAAACGTTCATGCTTGCTCCCTTTCAATTCCTTCACCATCCACCCAAATCCAGTAAATCTGTGTTTAATGCCAAAAGCACCTATAATAGTATGTCGGGATTGCTAGCTTCGTTAATTCAGATGGCCTGAGTTCACCAGTGATGGTGGCAAAAAAACATGATTTCTCAAGTCTAAAGACCAAGTTTTAAAAAGGACAAACTGCAGCACCCAAACTGCACCTGAAAACAAGAAGCCAGCCTTAAAGAGACCATTTCAGTGGCATAAATGTGTATTTCTCAGAATACCTTTGGATAAGTATGTTTTATGATGACAAAAATAGGAGGGCAGTTAAAAGGCTTAACTTGGTTTGTCCTGAATCTCAATTTATTAGAAGTATATATCTTATCTACTTAGATACGTCCTTAGTATCACAGCAGGATATAAATAAAGCCAACGTATGTTATTTTTAGACAGATTCCTCATAAAATTAGTAGTATACTATATGTCCTATTGCTTTTAAATGAGCTCCCACTGATTTTAAATTTCATTAGGCTCATAAATTCCTCCAATTGGCAAAGAAATTACATTTTCTAATACTTGGAATACATATTCTGAATTACAAAGCTGCATAATGAGGTTTTCCTTCCCTTGACCTATCCCTTCCCTTTTTCTCCTCTGAATGACTTTCTGTTGGCTAATCTCTCCTGTATTTTCTATTTTTCCCCAACACTCAGATGGATATTTGCACACACACAGAGATAATATCTCAGAGCAGTCATTTTTTTTTTCCAAAGCTCAAGATATTTTATGAAGGCTTCCCTGCAGTCACTATGAGCAAAAGCAGCAGAGGAAAAGGCAGTTTCATATCATGTCTCCTGTCTTTGATTAATCTGCAAGCCACCCATTTTAATGACTCCTCATAAATAATTTAATTCCTAATTATGCTATAAGCCCCCTAACCTGGGGAGAATAAAAAAAAAAAAGAGAGAAAGGGAGGAGAAAAATGCATATGTTGGATCAAAAAATGCCTGCAGCAACTGAGCTACTCTTACTAAGCTATTCTGCCCCTGTAAGATACATCTTCTTCCTAAACTTTGAAGTATTTCTCTAATAAACACGACAGAATTACATACAAAGTTGGAGTTGAAGACAGTAATTCCAGGATCTGCTTCTTTTCCACCCACTTTCCCTGTTCCAGAAGGTACACAGTTGAGTAAGATGAGTTCCTACTTGGATGAATTGACCACACTGACCCCTCCTCTGCTAGTGGGACCAGCTCCATGTCCTTGAACATTACCCTGACCACAATGGAAGACATCAAATAGCCATAAAAGAAACTCTACTTTGAGTCTTGCTTTTCACTTCTCATCTTTGAACTTCTTGATAAGGGCTAGGAAATCCATTATTGGCTTGCAACTCATTGCCTGAAGAGGCGAGATGGGAACTGCCCCTTTGCCCTCCTCCAGGGAACATTCATGATCCTCTACCCATAGCTGTGCAACAATAGCATCACATGAATGACATCTGGCTTCTACCAGCATAAAAGTTCTGCAGCTCCCTTTGCACCTAGGTCTCACTTTTCCACTGCAGAAAATATTGCTGCCAAATCAACCCCCAACTACAGACATGTTTTTTTTCCCCTTTTTGCTTTAATCAAAATGGGTCTGACATACGAAAAGCTGGTCAAGGTACAACTGACAGCACAGACAGCTGAATGATTTCCTCCTACCTACAACTATTTTTTAATTGCAAGGAGGTCTCTCAATACACAGCAAAGCATCTGCTCATTAGCACTACAGCACTATTTCTCCTGCTGACACTTCCTACCCCTCTTCCTCTCCAATCTTTAACAACTATTCCTAAAGCGCTTGCAAACTACAAACTCTCTGTGACCTGTGGGGCTGGATTTATACTGTGCATATTAATGCATTTCTTTCTAAAAGTTCCTTAAAAAATAATGAGCAATCCAAACTCACTGTGGCTTTTGTCCAATATTCCTGAGATTTATGTTGAATGGCAGCTATTTGGCTTTTGTTTATTTCTTCTTGAAAAAGTATTATATATTGATACCATATTCAGAGCTTGTGGGCTTCCACGTTTCTAATTTTAGAATTCAGACTACAGGATTCAGCCCACACTATTACATAGGCCAAAGCTCATTCTGTCAAAGCTGCTGCAGTGGTATTTTCTGGAAGATAATGATAAATTGATACATTTGTACAAATTAGTCAGTAATCAGAAGGTACGGGAACTGCCTACAATACAAAATGCAGCACATTTGAGTTAAGAAACACAGTTCTCCTGAGACCACATATTTTGACTTCTCTTCTTTGTTTTACATCCAAACTTGTATTAACTACTACAGTAGTTAATAAAAGCCAGAAAAATATACAGGTTGGTCACCTTTAGTCTTGCTGAATCTTGGGATATTTATGGCCCACCACCATAGTAATTGAAGCTGTAGCTAAGCTGTTGACAAAGAACATTTCCAAATGTTTTGATATTAACACATATCCCAACCTGCCCTGGGGCCAGACCTCCACCCATGTTTCAACACCTGCAGACTCAGAGGTGTTTGTGGGAAGGCAATGAGAGACACAGGCTAAAAGGCAGTCACATCATACACCGGTGTCCACGTGGCCAGTGTAACTGAATGCACTGATCTTCACCAGATCCTTCCAAAGTAACATGAAGAATATTCCCTCTTTAGAGGAAACTAATACAGAATTAAAATCTTTTTTATCTACTTGACATGGCTTGTCCCAGGAACATTCTGAAAACTAGAAAGTCAACTTGAGATCAGGTCACCTTCAACCCACATCTCCCTGGGATTTACATTACCAATGCATCCCATGAGATTAGTGAGAAGGTAGCCAGATAAGGCTGTGTATTGGAGTCATATGTGCACCATACAGGTTGTCCCAGCATCTCACCTATGAGCACTTGAGAAAACAAGGAACATGACAGAGAGGGTATGTTCTACAACTTCATTTGTCTACACTTCTAAGATAATTATAATTAATCAGACAGAAGATATCACAGATGAGACTTCTAACTACACCTGCATAAATATTAGGTGTCTTGTCTGAACTAGTTATCCATGTCCCCTCTACAGAAAGAGAAGGTGCTTCCTGACATTCCCTGGAATTACCTACCTCTCTTCAACTTCTGAAGAGGAAGATATGACTAATTTAGAGAAACATCTATTTAGACAACTTTCGGGCAGATGAAACTCATCCTGCAAGTAATCAGATTACTGCAGATTTCTTATGTGGTTTCAAAGAAAAATCTTCAACCAGTGTTCCGCATGACTGAGGCTAGAGCTCTAAATACTGGGCCATTGTTCCCTGTGCACACACAGGTCCCCATTCAACAAAAGCTCATGTATAAATATGTGCTCTTTTTTTTTTTTTTACATTATTCTCTTTTCACATAGAATTAATTAGCAGTATTTAGAAGCATAAAATTAGCATAAAGAACAGTTGGTCCTATCCAAGTCCAGGGCCTACATGAAAGTCAACAGAAAAAAAAATTTGTAATTCCTTAGACTAGGTCAAAGCATATCATGGGTATAAATACCTTGTGTATCAGATGGTCTCTCCTGGGCTAGGTTCTTCACAGAGACACATATTAAATACACAGAAGCATTCAGTGGCTTCATGAAGAATCACTAAATGAGCACATTTTGTACAACTTCGATTAGTGTTTTGGATGTTGTGCACCAGTGATGCCCCAAATCAAAGAATACATGTGATTCAGAGTTTGAACAAATCTCATGCTGTCTTAAGACTTGGCAAGAACCTTCCCCTTACAAAAAAACACACCTTAATTCTGAATTTCAGACAGAACTGAATGACACTGGTGGCAGTTCATTTTTCTGACATTGTCCCTTCACTGTATGGTATCTTCTAAGCAAGACTAATTTTATCAGAAACATAAGGATCTATGCTGAATAGTGAGGGAACTGTTATGTTCTGTATAAACTTAAAATCTTCAATCCCTCAATTTCTCTTTTTTAAAAAACTAACCAAACCAAACCAAACAAATAAAAAAAATCTAAAACAAAAAAAAACCCACATACAAACAAACACCAACCCAAGAAAAACAAAAAACACCCAAAAAACCCCTAGAAAAAAACAACACAACCCACAGCCAGACCCACCAGAGAAAAAAACAAATGAACAAACAAACAAAAAAACAATATTGAAGGAGAATAGATTATTTATTTTAATGTACATGTGTAGATTTGATCTGACAGTGTAATACTTTTTTCAATAATTGTCCATCAGATAAACTCTCTGGTTTTCTGTGAGTTGGTTCAATGTGTCAGTTCTGGAAGTTCATTACAAACATCAAATCTTTATTACTGTACAAGTAAATATAAACTTTGCACTCTGGAAGCTCAATGACTAAACCAGAATATAAATGCCAGGTGGCTGGAAGATTATGCTTCCTGAACAAGTTCCTCTCATCTCATGACTTAAAAGATGAGAATGCTAATGACTGCCATATAGATTAAAATTAAAATTATATGAAGAGAATACGAGTAACTCCATGCCTGTCTTCCTTTGTGTATGTGAACTTGCGTAGTTCAGATCTAGCATTTGATTTTCCACATCAGTCTAGGTAACTTATGGTTGAAATCTCACCATCTGTGTGATTTTTACCTTTTCATCGTCAAGATTGAGTTCGATAGTGTGCAGGTATGTATCTAAATCAAATCCTCTCTCTCCTCAAAAGATCACATTTGCTTTTGGAACTAAGGTGAAACCAAAATCATAAAGACAGATTAAGGGCTTGTTGACATAGACATAGAAAAGAAACTTGACTCTGGGTAACTTTTAAAGTGAGTAAGTTACATTATACTTATCTTCCATCCAGAGAGAATTAAAGTAGGCATGGTTAATATGGATTTTATTTTGTTTTTTTTTAGTCTTTATAATTTGGAGGGAGGATCTTTTAAGGCAATAAAACCAATAAAATGTAAGCCTAGCAAAGAGTATATTCCTCCTATTAGTGAGAACACATAGCTTCCTGTTGATAATCTTCTCAATCTCCCAGCAGTGAGCGTGTACCCACTACAGAGTCACACTGTGAGCCACGGCAGGGATAGGAATCACCTGCCATAAAACCGCTTGGCTACTGTCAAAGCTCCCACACAGAGGCTTCCTGGTTTCAAAAGAGCTAAAGTGTAAAAATATAACTAAGATCTTATCTTGTGGTCAGTTTAATTTCTGCAAATGTTTAAAAAGATATAAATATTTACCTAGAATGTTTGCCTCAAAAAAATAATTGAGCATTTTGCTAATAAACATATGGAAAAGTGGAAGATTGAAAAACAATATCAACAAGAGAGAGAAGGTAGAACTAAGCAGCTGAAATAAAAACTGTTTTAATAACTTTTTAATGTAAAATAAATAAAAATATCAATTAAAATGACTAAAAAAACTCTGCAAGTGGTTATTTGAGTTTCTTGGGCCTTCTGAAAAGATAGTGGCCACAGAAGCAGTCAATAACACAGCCACAAAACAAACAAAAAGAGCAGAAATTTAATTTCCTATTCATTAATGACTATTGTATCTAAAGTGGCAAGATAATTATGAGGGCAATACACAATAAAATCTGCAAGAATTAATTAGATTAATGCATAAGAAGGGAGGTCTATAACAGAAGCAGAACTGTTTCTGAGCTATAAGCCTCAGAGAGAGGGGGTTCATACCCACAGCTGATGGACTCAGGCTTCAGAGGGATCTGACCTATGCAAAGACTGTTGACAAGTTCCTTCCTGTGAGTTCTGGGAAATTCCAGAGCAGGTTGTCAAAGTAGTCTGTGTTTCCCCAGGGATGTCTGAGAAATCCTAGGTAAGTCAATTCTGGTTTTAAGTGAACACATAAACTGAAGAAAAATGCACAAAATTAGCTTTGCTTACTAAGAAGCCGTTCTACTTTATCAGGAAGGACAGAAGTCCTATAACTTTACATGTGCTTAAGTCAAAAGAAAAAAAAAAAAATTAGAAGGATAAAACCATCTTCTAAGATAAGCAAATAAATTTATGACTCCATCTGAAATTCACAACCACATGCCCCATCTGGGGACTCCTGTGCCATCAGACTCAGAGCCCTTCCGGGAAGTTCACCAAGCATCAGCACTCAGAACGGAAATAAGTTTCTTTTTCCTCTGTTATCTAATTTGTGTCCAAACAGCTCAGACTACAAACACGAAGGCTTAAGTAAAATGAGTGTGCAGCTGCCTGCCTTTGCCAGCTAGGATAGGCTTCACATTGTCTGACATTTCAGATCCCATACAGTGACCAGAAACTTCATAAAACTTGTCTCCTGCTTTCTGCTCTCACCCATTTTCACAGGGCAGCACAGCCCCTTTCCTCACAAGAATAACCTAGTAACATTATTTCCCCCAGCAAATGGATTCTTTTTCTGTTGTCTCCTGCAATAGGTGTGTCTCGACCACTTACTGCAACGCTATACAGGACACAGTCCTGACATACAAAGCATTGCCCTTGCCATGTTATTCACTGGAAGAGAATGTACTTGAGTGTTCAGGCATGAACAAATCTCTGAGTTCATCTGCAGGATGAAGGGTCTTGGTGTATTGGAGAAAAATAATGTAATTTTTAGAGATTTCTGTAAGAGTGACCATCCTTTTTCTCTCCTCAATAGATTCCTTCAGTAAACAAACACTTCATAAGACCTTATTTTCATGAACTCACATAATCCCCATTAAGAATGGGAATGATAAATACACATATTCCTAAGAAAATACAGGAATAATACAAAACCGAGTCAAGTTTGAAAATTATTCCACTAGATCTATTTTCTGTAAAATATCTATATTATATTTTAATAAAATTACCAACTAATTCAGTGTCTTCCTTTCTCATTCACTTTAATGCAACTCATGCTCTACCTTGAATCTCATGTTTATCCTTTCTGCATAATTCTCCAGCATAGCCCGTAGGTGGGACATATCCCACAGCATACCCTTGGCCCCAGTTGTGAACTTCATTTGAGAAATGTTAAGGGACAACCTAAAGCTTCTGTTATGAGCTGGGCTGGGCCCATGCCATTGTAAAGGTCCAACCTAGACTCAATGCCTGTGAGTTTTGTCCTTTAAGGGTGAAATCAAATATAAAATTTGATCTTATTTACTGTTTGGAAGAGATGACAAATTCAATTCTGTACTTAAAGGGACTATTGGGCTGAGTTTACAAATGAGACTTTGTGTAATACTACACTGTTCATGTTGAAAGCTGTATTTGCTCCTGGTGCAGTCTGGCTACCTCTCATATACCACAGACAGAAAAGCTTTTGAATTAGGTGCAAAATAAAATCTTCCCTGTTAACTTAATACTTAATGATCTCATTCATTAATAATTTTTTGTAAAGCTTAAGTAAAAGCAATGTTATTTTGTTATTAAGTTTCAAGGTACATATTCACAGCAACACCTCGGGAATCCTCACGAGGCGTTCTCTTACCTTTTCAATTCAAAACTGGGTTTGCATTCTTACATGGAACAAAATGCTTTATCAATAATTCAAAAAACAATGTCTGCTGGGTATTAATTTACAACTGAAAGAATAAATAAGCATTGAAGCTTAGCAAAATTGATTGACACTGCATTAGCAAGAGGATCCCATTCTACTGTATTACTGCAGCTTTATTTTAAGTGTGAGATATCATTATCATCTGTGATGAGGTCCTAGATATGCAGTGGTTCCAAAATATACTACTCATCGTCTCTGTGGAAAATTGTCAGATCACAATTATGTGTGATCATAGACCAGTACTGAAACAAGAATAACTCTGTTCCCATCCAACCCTTCATGAAAGCAACAGAAAAATCACAGAATTTGTCCTAATGTGCTCCCCAGCATCATCAGCCTTGCATAGCAGCAAAATCCCTTAATGCCTGAGGAACATGGCATACTGAATGACTCAACTTCATTAAAGGAGTTAAAAAGCATTACACAATCCATAACACAGATATGTCTGAAAGAGTCAAGGGACTAAAAATCTTGGTAATTACAAGAAAAAAAGGGGGACTGTGAACAAGAAAAATACATTCTTTATGAAAGCATGCAAGAAAGTTTTGGAATTTAAAGGGTAAGTACTGAAATCAAAAGTGGAGAATCATCTGGAGGCAGTGATAAAGAAATTAATAATAGTCCAGCCTTCTTTTGCAGGGACAGGGAAAGAAGGCAGGGTCTCTGCCAGGGTTGCTCTTTGGCTTAGTGATACAGCCAAGAACTCTAAGTGCATGACGGTGAATGAAGGAGGTGCTTTGTATTAATAACATGTTGATCATCTGTGGAAGCTAAGCAGATGCTACCTTGAAAAATTTCTCTAATATCAATAAAAAATAATAAAACTTGTGGTTACAAGCTCCTTGAGGAGAAAAGAAAAGAAAAAAAAGAAAAAAGTCCATTCCTTGCTCATCTTATTAGCAGTTGAAAGACGAGATTTAGGACTATGCTTCTTGCCTCTCCCAACTTCACTTCAAAATGTTTTTTGGACTTTATTTCCCTTCTCCATGGAGATTTTGAACTTTTTGCTTCTTAAAAATAAAATAAAAAATATTAAAAAAACCCTAGACAGAATAAAAGAAGCAGAGTTGTATTGCTGGGCAGTAAAGAGAGGGACTGACAGGATGAAACGAAGTAAACAATGTCTTGCCATCTAATTGGGGGCTGTTAAGAAGCAGAGCACTTGAGGGGTCAACAGTGAGGCCATCGTTGTTCAATATCTTCATTGACATCCTAGATGATGATACAGTGTACATCCTCAGCAAATTTAAAGGTGATACTAAATTAGGCAGAGTGGTTGACATGCTGAATGTCAGAGATTCAAGCCAAAGAAACCTCGAGAAACTTGAGAATTGAATCAAAAGAGACATTGTTTTGATCAACAAGGAGAAGGCCAAAGGTCTGTACCTAGGATAGGATAATCACATGCAGCAGCAGCACATGGGAATTTACCAGTTACAAGCACCCTGCAGAAAGGCACCTGGGGCAGAAAACACATCAAAAATGAGACAACACTTGCTTGTCATTGCAGAGAAGGTTGACTACCTATTGGCTGCACCAGGAGCAATGTGACCAGTAGGTCAAATGACATTTTTATTCTCTTCTGCTCAGCAATGGTGAGGCTGCATCTGAAATAGTGTCCACCTGCACTCTTCCCAGTTCAATAGGGATGTCGAGAAATTAGAGAGAATTCAAAAGAGGGCTACCAGGATGGTCACAGGCCCAGAGAATATGACCCAGAAGGAGATAGTGAGGTTTTTTTTAGTCCAGCAAAAGAAAGGCTAATGAGTAATCTAGTAGAAGACTACAGCTGTTTGCCGTATCGGCAGACAATACAACAAGGGCCAGTGACCACAAAATGCATCTTGAGAAGTTAAAGATATGCAATAGGATGAAGAAGCTCACTAAAAGAGTAGTGCAGCTCTCCATAAGGTCACTCAAATGATGCTATTGAATCTCCATCCTTGGAGGTTTTCAAGGCTTGGCTTAGGCAATGCTGTGGCTGAACTGGCTGTAGTACTGTCCACAGTCTCACTTGGAGCAGAAGCCCGGATTAGATGTCCCCCAGTGGTCCCTTCCTAACAACATTTCTGTGATTTGACAGTTTCTGTGAGATAGATATTCTTGGCATATGGCAGAAATATTTAATCTATAAATTATTAAGCCCCAGGAAGAAGAGCCAATAAGGTCTGTATTTCAAAGCAGCATTTAGAGAAACATGCAGCATTCTCACTCTTGAACTGCTGCCTGGAAGTGGCACAGAGAAGAAAGTAGGACTGAAGGGGCAAGAGTAACAAGGGAGAAAAGATTCTGACTGTGTAGTTTGAAAGGAACAGAAGCCTAAGAAAAAAAGGTAATTGATAGGTTAAAAAAAAAGGTAAAAAGGTAAAAGCCTGAGAAGATTCGGAACTGCTGGTGGAGGCAGATGGAGGGAAACCTCCAGAGGTTTGTCCTGAGCATGAGGACTCAGGCTAGTACAAGCAGCATAAAAAAGAAAGGCAGGACTTTTTATGCTGGGAAACAGGACTATAATGAGGAAGCATGTTAAGTGGGAGAAGAAAAAAAAAAATGTATGTGGCAATTATATTTGGTGGTAATAAGGCAAAATACTTTCTACCTAAAAGAACACATTTCCCTGTGGAGCCCTAAGGAGAGTTCAGGATTCCCAAGTTTCACTTACCTGCTGTGGGCAAGGATTTGTGTGAAGCAAAATAGCTAACTTGGAGAGTGACAACCTGTGAGTGATTTCCAGAGTACTGACTGGTTTAAGAGATTGCCTGGTATAAAGAAAAACTTTCTCTGGCAAGATGCAGATGGAAGCTGATGCTTAAACACAGGATTTGTTTGTTCATCTTAAATGTTACTGTGGTCATGATCACTACCTTTCAAAAAAAAAAAAAAAAAAAAATCAAAACAAGAAAAAAAAAAAAAAAAAAAAAGGAGAAACCAACACATAACTAATGTGTCAAAAATAGATATTAAAAATCAGGTTTTACATTTTGTCAGTAATGTAAATCAACAGACATTGATGCAGAATTAATTAAGAGCTACTGCTGACTGCTAAATTACTTCTTCCTAAACTCCTAATTGATCAGTCAGAATTTCTAAGTTAATCAAAGAGAAAGAATTTATTTTGGCTATTAAAATCATGCCTGTAGGAAAGGCCACAGGTTCTAATCTTTCCTACTGAATGCTTTGCATATGAGACAGCACAATTTAACTCAGCAATAAAGATTTTAGGGAGCATATTCTATTTAAATCTATGTATGGGAGTGATTTTTTTTTAAGTTCTAAATGGAGGTTGACTTAATATGACAAAAGAGTATCTTTTTAGTGTGATCTTACTAAACACAGATCTTAGTATGTATGCTTCAAGACAGAGTATGATTTGCAGAACCTCTGCATCGCTTTTTGTACAAAGCCTGAAGTCACATAGCACGTCGACAAACTTAAGCTTCTCAAATTGCTTTTGACAGTCAAGATTTAAGTATTGTTGATAAATTTACCACAAAATGTCCTCAGAAGTGCCTTTGCTATTCTCAGTGGCACAGTGCCACAGGCTAACACACTGTAGAGGTCTTTGACAATATGTTGCTAGAGACCTCTGTTTTCCTTTCATTATTTTCATTCTCCTGCTGTGTTGAAGTAAAACCTACAAATTTGACTTTTATTTTTATTTTGGTTGGATTTGTCCAGCCTCATAGGAATTCCAGTAACAGGGCATTATATCTGCAATTTTGTCTTTGTCATCTTTTCTATCTCCTATGTCCTTGAGATGATGTTAACAGTATAAAATCTACATAAAGCTCCAGAAGAAGCAAGAGACATAAATGCCTCAATTAATGTCAGGTGACCTCACAGAAGTCCAATGAGTTTCAATTTATTTTAATTCTTTACTTCTGAAAGGTTTTTCAGCATGTCCTCATATTACTTGGAGTGATGATTCGGTGACTATTCCTCTTGATGGACAAGATTTCCAATTTGAGATTTTTTCACTAACTCCAAATTAAGAAATGTTAAACTTTTTGCTAATTTAAGAACTCATTCAAGCTAAATATTTCAGCCTCAAGCAACAATAACTGCATACAATCACATCTTTACCAAAACTTTGGAAAACCTGAGGCACGCATCCTGCAAACAGCTGCTCTTGTGAGTTGCAGCACACATCCAAATGAGACTCGGGAAGACATATTCCTTGTAGTTTGGCTCCATTCTGAACAAAAATCTACAGAAAGAGATCCTAATGCTGGAGGATCAGATACAAATTCAAACAAAAATATTCTAAGGTAGTTAGATCAAGGCTCGACTTGAGTGGATATTATGTATGGATCTAAAATGGCATTTACTCTTTCATGAATACAAATATTTCATTGCCAATTCAAACCAATTAGCATTGTCCGGCTCTAAATGCTGCCCTTTCTCTTCCCTCCTCTCCTATCATCATACACACTTTTATTATGTCAGTTCAATCTAACATCTTGTCAGTTGAAAAATCTTGCTAAACAATTTAAGAGAAGAGTAAGGTGGAGATTGTTTCTACTGCCCAGTCTTCTTCACCTGAGATGCACTACTGTATAGTTGTTCATAATGAACAATTTCATCACACTTCTTTCAAAACAGTCACAATTGAGATAGGTAATATTACAAAACAAAAAGAGAAACAAAGGTGTCTGTAGCACAAACACAGCTACAGAGACAAAGGCCTTTGCATCTGTTATTTTTATATTCCCCTTTCTTGTGCCTTCCTACGTCTGGTACAAAAGAACCAATAGCAGTGGCACGAGTAGCACATTATTATCCACTTCTGGTGTTGCTCCACTGCAGGTTGGCAAGACAGGCAACTTTTATTATCTTGCTTAGCGACTGTAAAGAGAACATCTGTCTTCCACACACAAACCCCATCAGTGCTCTCTGTCAGAAGAGAGAGTCTGGAAAAATTGACAACTTGTCGAACTAATCAGATTGTTTGTAATTTTGCTGCCATCTGATGTATTCTTACAGAGGGAACTTCTTGTCTGTCTCTCCAGAAGCGAAAAGTCTTTAGCCAGCATTCATACCAGAAATGTGCAACCAACTCATCTTGGCAGTGAACCTTTTTATTCCATTTCTTATATTTTTTCTTTCCTTTCCTTGTCCCTCCTGCATTTTAACAGATTCTTTGAAAAAAAAAATGCTAATCATTGTCTCTCAAGCTCTCTGTGTACTTCCAACTTCTGTACTGATTAATTCCTCTTTCATATTATATACCTGTACACTTTCTCAAAGCAAACGGAGCTGGTAAATGATTGATATATATTAATTTGTAGACAAATACTCAATCCTAAAGAGAATTTTGCAGAATAAAATCTATGCACTTGCAGCTCAACATTTTCTTTAACTTCTTGCATTTGTGGCAACAACCAGTTTTCAACACTGCTCTGTGTCCTTCACTCACCATTTATAGTAAATTCTGAAAACTTAAAATGAAATTTCTTCTTAAAAATGGTATATGTGCAGCTTTTTTGATCTGAGGATCCAATTGCTAATGAGATAACAACAGACACAGTAACTTTGAAAGTACTAAGTCCTCTATACATGAACTCTACTATTCCGTGCAATTTATGGATCAAGTCAGGAAAGATTCATAAATTTCATTTGAACTTACCCTGATATTAATCAGCTGAAGATTTGGCTTATTAACTGTATCCCTGTAGAGTGTGATCATGTGAGCAATAACAAATCAGGCTTTAACAAAAGCATATACTCAGACATAAGCGCTACACACAGTTGTAGCCACCAAGCAGACATGTCTCAATGTCATTGCCAATTAAGCAGCAATGTAAACCTTACTGAACATTAATTAAACATGAGAATTTACAAAGGATCACCAGCAAGAAACTTGTATCTTTCAGAGTGGCTTTCTGAAAAAGCAGTGGAGAATGTAATACTTTTGGATACTTCCCAGGGCATCTCTGAGTCAACAAATCCCCTTTTCATTAGAATATTTGGAATGCAAAGATCTCCCTCAAAAGAAGGAGCTGGCACAGGCTGCCTGTTCTTCAACATTTCCTTCTCAAGTCTGTTACTCTTCTGGAAAGGCTAGCACAGCTGGTCTCATAACGTAAAACTGCATTTCCACCATCAGGTTCCTATCCAGATCCATCATTCCTGCACAGAGCTGTATCATTATCCCAGGAAGGGGCCCTTCTGCAAAGAACTCAAGGCCTGTGTGTGCTTTTTGTGCTCTCTCCAGTGAGACAAGTACCATCTAGCAGGGTTTAGCTCTGCCATTTTCGTTGAGAACCTGTAATTATCTTCTAAAGGCGACACTTCAGTCTGTTTAACTGATGAAAGGCCAAAGACTCTCACTGGCACAAAGTGACATATTAGAGACAGCTTGGGGAATATCTCGTCAGTGTTGATTCACATAAAGACACAGCATTTAATGACGTTTGCACAGTACAGCAGTTTAATGCCCTTCTGCGACTCAGGCACTGTACAAGTATTTCATTTATTTAATCAGTTCTACTCTATTCACTCTTTTAATATACAGCTAAACGTCCAAGGCAAGTCTGATTATTTTCTCATAATGCAGTAGGAACCTTTACTGCTCTGGAGCCATTGGACTACTTTTACGATCAGCAGTGGGAACTGTAGAAGAGAGGTGAAGTCTATAGGGGATGATTAATATTTCTCAGGATCATCTTTATTAATAGACAATTCAAATATTAATTCCAGGAGGATACAACAGTACATTTTCTGTCTTATGGTGGGGAATGCATTGCATCGGGTTTATAGGTCCTTCTCTTTACAAAAAAAAAGCTTTACAGACTACTGAAATACAACTACTTCCCACAGTAGAAAATGTTTTGAACCCTACAGCCATACTGTCATATACTGTGATGCCAATATTTACAGAGAGAAGGTAAAAGATACATTTTTTTCCTGTGAGGAAAGGCAGAAGGAAGGAGTTGGAGTTTTCAGCCTGGAGAAGGGAAGGCTCCAGGAAGAACCTATTGCAGCTTTTCAATACTTAAAGGAGGCTATAAGAAAGTAGGGACAAACTTTTTTAGCAGTGCCTGTTATGACAGGACAAGGGGTAACAGTTTTAAACTAAAAGAGGGTAGACTCATACCAGATATAAGGAAGAAATTTTTTACAGTGAGGGTGGTGAAACACTGCAACAGGTTGACCAGAGAGGTGATAGATGTCCCATCCCTGGACACATTCAAGGTCAAGTTAGATGGAACTCTAAGCAACCTGATCTGGTTGAGGATGTTCCTGCTTATTGCAGGGTGGTTGAACTAGATGACTTCTGAAGGTCCCTTTAAACCTCGACTGTTCTACCATTCTATGATAAAATAGGATTTGCCCTAAAACTATTGCTTCAGCAGGTACATAAAATTTTACACACTAAAATTTCTTTATATGGCATTTAATCAGACTGTAAATGAAGACCAAAGCAATGCAGTGGGATTCCAAGATACAGTATGAGCACTGCTTAAAGAAATAAGTCACAATTTTTATCAGTGTTATTTTCCTAAGAGTCCAACTCCAACACCTGTGGCATCAGATCTCATATTTCACCCTCGATAAAGTAGGCATAATAATAACCAGTACTGACTGCCATAAAAAACAGTACTTAACAGGCAATGCAGGTTTTTATAGTCCTAAACAAATCAAGCATGACTTTTTAGGCCTCATAATCATCCGTGTCCCCATAAACACTCATGAGGGGTCCTAGTACAGAATGACACTGACTTACTTGCTGGTTCATCTGTACTGATCCTGTAACCTATCCTGTATATATACAAAGTAAAGCAGCACAGACTAAAGTTAATTCACAGAATCATAGAATTGTTCTGGTTGGAAAAGTCTTTTAAGATCATCAGGTCCACTGCCAGGTCACCACTAAACTGTGTCCCTAAGTGCCACATCTACATATCTTTTAAATCCCTCCAGGAATGGTGACTCCCATCACCTCCCTGGACAGCCTGTTCCAGTGCTTGACAATCCTTTCTCTGAATAAATTTTTCCTATTATCTAACCTAAACCTCCCCTGGGTGAACTTGAGGCCATTTCCTCTTGTCCTATTGCTTTTTACATGGCAGAATAAACTTCCACCTCCTTTCAGGTAGTTGTAGAGAGCGACAAGGTTACTACTCTGAGAGTCCTTTTCTCCAGGCAAAAATTCCTAAACTGCTGGGCTCTAGTAGTGCCCCATTAATACTTCACCACTCTTTCTAATTTACAGTCTGTTAGTAGAGGAGAAGAGAGACTGAATAAGGAGAATCAGACAACAGGGAATGTGAGATCACTGTATCAGGGATCTGCACATGATGCTGTCCAGTCTTTCTATCTCATCTACAGGTAGGTATCCAAACTGGACCAAATGAATCATGTTCTAGAAAAGGCTATTTCTTTGCACTGCTTGCAAGGTTTGTGCAGTTTGATTGGAGATAAGGCTCACTGAAGTTTTCACTGACAATGTTTGGTGGCTTGTGTTTCTGTAATATGAACACATTTCTGGTTTTCTGTATTTTAAATTTTCTGTCGAAGTTTTAATTTGAGCTCTGAACTAAGCAAGACCTTTTGTTTACCTGAATTCAGAAAAAGAAGTGAATGCAAGAAATGGTCCAGAGTAATTATGTTTCCCTACAATATGGTGTCCCTTGAGGGACCAATATGCCCACTGTTATGAAATATCAAATCACAGTAACATTTATCTGCAGGAACTGAAGCCTTATACCAGCAGTCCTTGCTTCAGAAATCAATAAGAGACAATGATGTTTAATATTTTATTGCTTTTTCTAGTACTGACTTTCTCAGCTTTGAATGAGTTACTAGCTTTCAGTAAATCACAAAATCCAGATAAGCCAAGACAGGATTAAAAGCAATATTTTAGTCCCCATTGCCACAGCTTTCATATAAGCTGCAGTAGACAGGAGTTTATCAAGGTCCTGCCTAGTAGAGGGCAAATCAGGCTTCCCATTCTTACCAGTTCTTACCTTTTCAAAATGTACTTCCTCTTCAAAATATGTTTACTAAAAGAAAGAGCTTGCTGGATGTCCTGATGTCTATTGTTAAAGAGGTCAAAAACTAATTAATGTGCTGAAGGATCACTCACTGTTAATGGGATTTACTGTTCTACCAATTAAGTACTGCAATGCCACTTATTTTATCTCTTTTCAAGACAGATTTAGGTTTTCGTCTGCATTTGGAATATATTCAGTTAGATTTAGTGTTTAGTCTTATCAAATTATTGTGAACTAAATAAAAAAATCTGTAACATACTGAGTACAAAACTGAGTTTCTTCTTCAATTTCTGACAAACACCAATACATAGAAAAGACTCTATGTCAACAGAAAACACATAATTTCTTGATCTTTCTATGCTCCACCATTAAGACTACATTAGTCAAAGCAATCAGCATGTTGTGTGCCCCCTTGCCTTTCTGATATGCCAAGCATAGTTTATTACAGTGCCAGTTTGTTGATACCAGATTTTCAACTGTTCACTGCTGTCTTTCACACTTTCTGTTCTGCAGCCTTCAGAAATCCCTTGGTTGCTAATCTGTAGGTAAACTATCACCAAATCCTCTCCCCCAGATCACAACAGAAATCAGTTTGTAGTCTGTTCTTACCCATCCCACCCCAAAGATATATGGACACAGCCCTGATTCTGCTCTCTTTCAAACTCAAGATTCCAATCCTAATCATAGAATCTTTATATCTGTAATGAAAAGTTAATAAAGAATCACATACTGATCAGTTATAAAAGACAGTATATGAGGATCCAGAGAACTAGGAATGTGTACAAAATAATTAATTTCTACTGTGCTTTTTCTTTCATCTTTCTGGATTGATGTTGACTATGTAAAGTCTCATCTTGGTCTCCCTGTGCACCAATTAACTGTTGCTTCTTCTCCAATCCACCTCTGTTGCTTATCTCCTTGGGTAGTTTCTTGATTTCTATCCCTGTTTCTGGCTTCTCTTTTGTGTATTTTCTCTCCTTTTATGACAGTCTGCAGACCCCTGAGATAGATTTTAATTATATTTAAATCAACATATATATATAAAAACAGTGGTATGTAAGGATCAGGTGTTCTGTCATGCCACGGGATTCTCTATTTACTAAGCTATAATGTTAACAAAATAAATCTCTTGTATGACTTTTAATTCTGTAAAAAAGACTAGAGGTTAAATTAGTCAATAGAACAAAAGGACACAGCATGATATTTTCCTGTAATTTCTTTAATTAGCATCTTACTGTTTCAATTGTCTGAATGCACTTTATGCTTTTAATGATAATACCGCTCCTTGACTCCCATGAACAGAAGGTAAACAAATTACCTGAAGGTCTCTGGTGTTGTTGTAAACGTCTGGTTTTTTTCCCAGAACTCAGACCTTTGCTTCAATTAAGCAACATTCAAGGTTTTCATTTTATATAATATTGTGAAAAGTAAACATAAGTTGCTGCACTGATAACAACCTTGATTTTTTTTAATCAATTAGCAGCTTGTTGTAATGATGGCTTTGAGAAACGACAGAAATCATTCAATGTCATTTTCACTGGAGTAAAAAGTATTGTTTCTCCTCCACAATACATCACTTTATAAAGTCATACCAGACACAGAAAAAATAACTCGTGTCCGCATTTAGGGTAATATGGCATTTCTCCTCTCTATTCCCTAAAATGAAGAGAAACATCCAAATGACAATATTAACTGCATTTTTCCCTCTATCCACTCTGTAAAGTTATTTTGACAAATCTGAAAATACAAACGGTGTAGGACAGAAATACAGTCCTCAGGCTGGAGAATATCCATTTATTATCAGAGCCACCAGAGGCACCAAACCAAAAAAAAAATAAAAACCAAAACAAAAGAAAAAAAATCCAGAGCAGAGGGGAAAAACAAAGAAAAAACAGAGAAAACACAGAAAAAAAAATGGCTAGAAATTCTTGCTTTGCTTTGGTTTTCAACATGGAGATCAATCCTACCTCCCCTCCCTCCAAACAAGAAAGATGACATGATGTCTGTTAGGCTAATCTGGGGGAGTCTGAACAATCTACAAGTGTCACAGTGTGGCACAGCAGGTCACAGGGAAGCACAGGGAAACAGCAGTCACAGCCTGGCTAACAGGGAGGACAAAAACATGAAAATGTCAGCTAATTTACAACTCATTTTCTACTTATTAAGCCTGTCCCTTATACAGTGTTTTCAGGTTTGTTTTTCTTTTTTTTTTTCTTTTTCACTAAAATACTGCCTTCATCTGAGGACACTCACAGTTAGCATAGGTACATTTATTTTGGCTTCCACAGTATGACCTCAAGGGTGGCTCCCCAGGGTCAGACAGTCAGATTAATTAATGTATGACAGTGCAGCCTTCTGTGATTTCCTTTGTCTCTGACATAGTTAGATGGCTCATGGCACATCTAAAGAGCTTGATTTGCTATTAGCTAAGTTCCTAACATGCAGGCAGATCCAGACAGAATTTTCTTTTTTTTTCTTAAATATAGAATCATAGAATGGCTTGTGTTGGAAGTGACCCTAAAGATTACGTAGTTCCAAACCCCCCTGCCATGAGCTGGGACACCTCCCACTAGGCCAAGCTCCATCCAACCTCGTCTTGAACACATTCAGGGATGAAGCATCAACAACTTCCTTGGGCAACATGTTCCAGTGTCTCACCACCCTCAGAGTGAAGAACTTCTTCCTAATTTCTATTCTAAATCTACCTTCCTCCAGTTTAAAGCCATTACACCCTGTCTTATCACTCCATGCCCTTGTAAAAAGTCCCTCCCCAGCTTTCTTGTAGGCCCCCTTCATATACTGGAAGACCGCAATGTGGTCTCCTTACATCCTTCTCTTCTCAAGGCTGAACAACCATGATGAACAACCAGGCTGAACAAATATGATGTAGATGTTGCTGTAGTTGTCCTGTTGATGATTTAATCCCTTCTAATTCAAACAGCTGCATCCCTCCTGAATGCTCCTTGTTTCTGTTTGTGTGTGTATTTCTGTTGTTGCTTGTGTGTGCATTTTTGTTGTTGGTTGTCTGTTGCCTTTTCAGACCAAAACATCTATTCAATATGTTTTCCTGCACTGCCCACATGGTGAACATCAGAGAGAAACTGAAAATCAAAATCCTCAGCAGGAGCTAACCTTGTCTCTCAATTAATAACACATACCACAGCTAGTACAGAGGTCTACAATGCATCCAATGGCTCCATGTGCTTAATAAATATGCACTTGCAAATTACATCAAATTGTTAATTTCTGATATGGGAATAAACTCTCTATGCTTTGGGACCCAAACTGCTTACTGGGAGGCAGTTTGGGTCACATTTCCAAGTTTTGTGGTTCCGAAGATAAGCATCTTGTGATATACACCCAGCTTGGATGCCATTCTCCAACTGAAAATGAGGACATTAGAGGTCTAGTTTTCTTATATGCTTTAAAAATCCCGTCCTGTAACTTCTTGCATATCTAAATGTTCCTATCTTGGTACATGGCTTTTAGCCCTTCTTTTCAGCCTCTGCAAGTGAACCCTCTTACATGAAGATTCCTGAAAACAATGTGATCATCTAGTCCAGCCCCCCTGCAGTGAGCAGGGACATCCCCAACTATATCAGGTTGCTCAGAGCCTCATCAAGCCTGACCTGGAATATCTCCAGGGATAGGGCCTCCACCACCTCCCTGGGCAAACTGTTCCAGTGTTCCACCACTCTCATAGTAAAGAATTTCTTCCTAATGTCCAATTTAAATCTACCCTTCTCTAGTTTAAAACAATTACCTCTTGTCCTGTTACTACATGCCCTTGTAAACAGTCCCTCCCCAGCCTTCTTGTAGGCCCCCCTCATCGTTCTTTAACACTTTGGCAGATTACATGGAAGATGACCAGATCTGAGCTACCTTTTTCAGTCTCCTAAATTCACCCCAAATGATTGCTTTCACATAATGAAATATAAAAAATTTTATGGGAATTCCAAAGATATCATGAAAGTGTCTTGAGGCAGACCTATACCTCAGTAGTTCATTCCAGTTGGGCCAGAAACAGAGAAAAAATGTATTCACTGTAATTGGCACTATATAATTTGTCAACGAGGAACTAATAATTAGTCAACAAGGAAGGACGTATTGCTTCCTTTGGTTTAACTAGTGACAAATTTATATTCAATGTACAGGATTTTACAGTTTTGATTCTGAATTGATAGGGGAAAATACAATTCTGAAAAACCTAATAAGCCTGGGGAGAACACACAGAAATGATGCTGACTACCTATCAAGATACTAATGAAAACTAATATCATGTCTGGCAAGTCAGACAGAAACCTGCTATTTCTATCTGTTCTATTTTTAAATTTTTGTCAATTTGGATTACAATAAATACATGAATACATTAAAGAATTCGTATTTATACTTGAAGATATTGGAGCTTGAGCTTTTCAAAAGAATAAGGGCCTGCAGGTGGAGCAAAAAGGTCGCAGGTTACTGCTGGCATTAAAAAAAAAAATCCACAAGGTAGATGAATACAAAGGAGATAAACTGTAAATACATTTAAATGGATCATATGGTTTTTTTTTCTGCTGCAGAAGAGGAAACATCACTGAAGGGACTGAAAGAGAGTGAAATGAATCCTCCACCCCACTCTGGCAGTGCCTATTTTCCATCCGGGAGGCAGCCTATATTCCTAGCTTAGACTAGACAGCTTTCTTTTACAAAGCCTAATCTAAGCAAACAAATCATACACTGTGACATATTTTCTTGCACACCACTCTAAAATCTATTGCAGAGGCAATATCTATGTGACACATTCACCTGGACTCCATGACATAGCAATGGTTCAGCAGGAGCACAAGTACTGACACAGTTGGCTATCAGTCTTCATTTTAAAACCTCGTGAAAATTTGAAAAGTATATTTAATCTTCCGATCTCTTCTGGATTATATGAGTGCCCTACCTTTAATGTGCTGTGGGCTGCTGTGAAATACTTCTTCACAAAACTGCTCGTTGGGTTGCAAAAGTAGCTACAAGACTGTTCCTAAGCAGTTGCGAAGCCCTTGGCTATAGAATTTATTTGCCAATCACAAATGTTTCTTGGTGGCTTTTACTGTAGTGCTGCATTTTTATCATGGTCATTACAACTGCAGATTTTTAAAAAAAAATGCTTGGAAAAATATCAAAGCCTAGACTTTTTTGCCCATTTTTATAAAGAGTAGATATTGCAATGATTTTCACTGCAGATGAAAAAAAGGTTTCATTTCAATACTTTCTAAACTTTGTATCTCTATGTCCATCCTTTTTAGACAGCAGTTTTTTCCCTTGCATTGATTGCAAAATTAACTAGATTAATAATAAATTTTTAAATTCATAAAATAGGAGACTTTCACTAGTGCAGAAATCCCTCTCGTACAGATCTATGTAACTATTGCTCCATCCAAACATGCTGCTTACAGGAACCAAATGAAAACTTGGTTCCATCAACTTCTCCATTCACTTGCCTGATCCTTACTCAAAGACATCGAAAAGATACCAGAAACCTTTGCTGAGATTAGATGCAATTTGAAAAGATGGGAGTTTTCTCTGACATGGTAAGAGAGCTTCTAATTATACACCTATTTACTATCATTAATTCTATATAACAGAATGGAATTTTGCAGTTTCCAAGCTGACAAACCATTGTCAGTGAAGAAGCAATTAGCAGTATAATGTTTGCGTCAACATGCTGAGTATCAGAGAGCATTGAAACAAGTGTAGAATAGTTTTTTTCTAGGCATTGAGGCTACTGTGAAAATACATTCTGATGAAAGCATGCAGTTAGTAGCATATGAGTGGGAACAATGTCCATGTCACTGCAGAAGAGTAACTTGACACACAGAGATCTCAATGGAACTGCAGGAAGAAAAGCTCCCCTGCTGAACTGAACATAGCTCACAGCTAAATAATAGATCAGAGCATGTAGTCAAGCATCCTGCAAAAGCACATCCAGTTCCCATATCTCCGCCACTTCATGTCTTTCCTATAAATTCTAATCCATGGCCAACAGTTCACACAGGTATAGTTGCAGCTGAGACCACAATGAAGACGTCTTAACAGAAGTATTTTGCTTAAACAGAAGAACCAAGAATTTTACTAATAATTCATGAGACTATCCAGAGTATAAGTACTGAGGGGAAAAAAAAAAAAACAAACAACCAAACAACAACCAAAAAAAACCAAAAAAAAACCAAAAAAAACAAAACAAACAAAAAAAACCAAAACACCAAGCACAGTATTGTGTTGTGATGTGGCCAAGAGTAGAAAAGTTGATGATCCTTTTATAGCAACTTATGCAAGACACCAAAGCTCACACATATTCTAAAGAATTTGTTTTATATCTATATATGTAGACAGATACTTAGAACTGCAATTCTGAACCACAAGCTCTGTTTAGGTTCAAACAATCTGACAAGGCTAAAGCAGCACTAGCTCCATCCCATGTAAACTCCTTTAATGTCACTGTAGAAAGGCTGACTGCAGCAAGGACATGTGTTGTACACCCATCCCTCCCTTATCTTGTGAGTGGAATTATGTAATAATGGGAAAGGCAATTCTGAATAGCACTAGTATTTATACACGAAACATCCCCACCTGCTTTCAAGATCACTGAGTTAGAAAATACCAAATCCTTAACACTAAGACCAATAAGGTCTCCTACATGAAAAGTCTTTGCCGTATCTTAATCTAAATTTCATAACTATAGCTAAACAAGGTGAATATGCACAAAGAACTTGTAAACAGAAAATACTCAAATTGCAGGTACACATACATGGTTAGAAATATTGTACCCATTAAACGTAATATTTCAGTGAGAAACGAGTGGAAGTTCTAAGTCTAGGATAAACCAGATGACATTATAGTTTCTTTGCACCAGAAGAATATAATCCAATTCAGTGCTTCCATGATGCTTATTATTATATTCGCTATTATAATATTTGTACATTTTTTAAATTCCAAGTCATACTATAGACTTTGATTCAAGTTAAAAAAAAAAAAATGTCACTAATACTATTAACATGCTTAATACTAAATCCAGGCTTAATTCTGCACAAAATCGGGAACATAGCCTGCAACCATAAGCTTTGCCTACAACACAGCAATGGTTATCTATGCAGATATGTATCTTATGTGAATCTATTGCATATACAGAAAGCCCTTTTATGAAACATGAGAACAGTTAAAAGCATAACATGTTCCATTAAAAGGTTAAAACCATGAAATCAAAAATATGAAGCACCTTATAACAATACCTATGCTCCACTCCTCCAGCTACAATGGCACATGATTATAGTTATGCTACATCACAGTCTATTCTTTGTCACATTAATTTTTCCTTGTTTTCATCCTCTGTAGGCACCTCTTCTGTATACTCTTAGCATATGTAAAATCTGTCTGTAGCAAACATTGGCTTGACTACATTACATTACATAGGTTACCATTAGAAAATGGTAACTTAAAAATAAGATACACATTGAAAATTAAGAGTTGAGATTGTAATACACAGGGCAGAGAGAAAACATACAGATAAATGAGAAGGTAGATAAAAGTATAATTGAGGGTAAAATTGCAAAATCTAGATTTCTACATGTGGAGAAAAAAAAAAACAGAAAAATATTCTTAATGAAAATGTTTTCAGATTATAGCCTTAAATTTGAAGTTACTACAGTGTATTTTCATTACAATATACATAGTATTTTCAAAGTTTTAGTACACATAAGAAGACAGGACCACATTTAGATATGTTATCATCCTTTTACAAGGAGCTGAAGCCCATGAAATGTGTCATGAAATTAAATACTTTTCCTAGGGTTGCAAAATATTATGAACTAGTCCTTTGACTTGAATTCCTCTCCATCTCCATTGAAAGGAATGTCCTTAAAATGCTCTTAGGTTATGACTTCTGGCATATATATACAGGTTTTGAGGGAAAAAAGATGATAATTGGGGGACTGGGAGGTAATATCATTAATGCTGTGGAAGAGAACATGGTGTGGAAATGCAGAGAAAGTGCCTGGTGGGACCGCATGGCTGACACACATCAGTATCTTCTATGTTGCTAAAGGCTGATTCTGTCTGAAATCTACCTGAAATTATTCACCCCTAGGATTTCAACTCAATCTGCTTTTATCACCTTGGGAATAGGTAAACATGCTTCTCTAGCATTTTCTGTTTATTCACATTAATTATTTTTAAGACCTGCTAAAACATAAATACAACCTGACAACTCCAGAATACCTTAATAAAACCAGAAAACCCTTAATAAAAAAGAGAGAGAGAGAGAGGGGAAGGGGCGGGGGGGGGAAACAAACAAACCACAAAACAGCACAAATGTCAAGGGAGATTGCTCACTGCCTGCTCAGGAGCAAGAGCATTACAGCCTCCCACTCCTTAACTATCCGCCCAAACACATCTAGCAAAAACAAAATTAGTGCTCCACAGTGCTCTGACTCAGACAAAGTACTTGGGGAATAGCCACGGAATTTAGCAGCAGAGGCTGTCTGTTTAGTACTTTACACTGGACTGAGCATTAGTGAGTCACTGCTGCTGTAACACAAACCAACTTGGAGACAGCATAAAGAGCAAAGGAGAAGAAAATGAGCCATAGCTAGCACACAAGCAAAAATTGAAGATGAAGGGTTATACAAGGGTTTTCTGTACAAGAAGGCAAGACGTAAAGCATCTTTGTGATCTTTTTGGTTTTGGCTAGTGTTCCCTGCTAGCTCCTTAGTGGAGAGAAAAATCTTCAAAATGAATGTGTGACCTACTGAGATCTGTAACAGGTCACACCACAAAAATATTTGAGAAAATACTCTTGAAACATAGCCATCAATGAATTTCAGGTCTGTTAACTATATGTAAAGAAATACATACTATTCCTTAGCAATGTCAGAGCTGAATGTAACAAAGATGTTAATGGAGGAATCTAGAAGGGAACACCACTGTCCATCCTCATATGACCCACTGAACACTGTACTGACCACATTACTCTGACAGGAACTCAGCTTCCTTCACTCTTCTTCCCACTATCCGCCCTTGTAAGACCACCACCGCACAGAAATATTTTCCCTTGTACTAATTCTATAGGACAGAAATCCTTTTTTAGGTCTGGTGATAATTTCAAAACTGATGGAGTCATAAGAGTGCATTATGGACCCAGGAAAAGTACAAACACTGGTTTGTTCTAGTATTTAAAGAGAAAAAAAAATCTAATTACTTCATGACTTATTTTAACACCACATGAAATGTAGCAATATAGGAACAATTAGATTTTCCATAATTATACCTGTCATATTTGCATAGAACAAAAGTTATTGCCTAGGGGCAGTTTTAATTACAATCAAGTTGTGGGTGATTGAAGTTTTAATAAGAAATAGTGAATTGAAAATACATTAAATCCCTAAACAATTCTATATAAAAAGCAATCTTTGTCTCAGATTGTGCTGAACCTTAAGACTGGCAAAACTTCTCTTCTTATTAAAAAATGATAAACTTGAAATAGATTAGTGATGTCACTGTTAACTGAACATAGGCAAAGTGTTCGAAATTCCATCTTAAGCTTGTAAGGAATGAATGAAAGGAAACAAAAATCAACCAAAATCAAAACCAAACACAAACAAACAAACAAACAAAAACCCACAACAAAACCACAAACAATCAAAACCAAAACAAAACACAAAACACCAAAAACCAAAACACTCCCATTCCCACTAGGAATTCAAACTGCTATCTTATAGAAGGCACAGTCCATGAAGGAACTGTTACACAAAAATTTTGTTTTCTCATAACTAAACTAAACAGGTTAAACCACTTCGTCTGAATGCATTATATTCTGTACTCATCTGTAACAGTGTCTTCTAAATTATTTCTATGTGTGAGACCACTTTCAAATCAATATGGATGTTCTTTAACTATTTTTAAAATTAATATTAAATAAAAATTAATTTCTCTGGAAGTCACAGTCAAATGCAAACTGTTGAAAGATACATGTAGATTCACTCCCCTCCCTTGGGAACCAGTGCTGTACATCTTCTACTGATGGTGATTTTGTTTGGAAAAGATCAGGTCCATCAACTTGGAAGAAGAAATTGACAGGTGTTGTTTTTGCAAAGTATTGTCAGAAATTTGTAAATACAGTGTGGAAAGTACCAAAGACATAATTTATAAAGGGCAAAAATAAAAATAATTTTTTACAAATAGAAATTCAGGACCTAGAACAAGACTGAGGAGAATGTAGCCAAAAAAACCCCCAAGAATTAGGGAAAGCCTTATATACTAACTTTGCTGGCATCAAAGATGCAAAGAATCTGAGCAGAGGCTTGCCTAGATAACTGAATGTCTGACTTTTGGGGATTAGCAGAAGTGCAAGAACAGCTACATATGCTCCAAATAGCCATCTACAATAATTAATTCAGAGGTGCCATGCCTAGTACATGTTCTCACCAATGGCTATACTTTTCTTGAGATGTCTTGCAATGTAAAGAAGATGGTGATGATGTCTAAATTTATACAAAGACCAATGGGAAAAGATTTTACTCTCATCTAGCTGAGTACTATAAAAACTAAGGTCCAAGTCCTCCTGTGTTATTCCTCCCTCCTGGTTCTGTGAATCCTCCATTCCTCACACAGTAGCTTAGCAAAGGTAGGATGGAGGAATCACCAAGGTAGAACAGTGTATTTCCATTCAGTTTAGTTTGTAATTAAGTGATCATACTATTCTTTTCGGGGGTGGAAGACAAACATAAATCTACTTAGATGGAAGATAAGTTTGATCTCAGATTCCCAGTTTTCTAGACAGACATTTGACTTCTTCCAAACATATGAAAAAAGACAAACTTATGAAAGAACCCAAACCAAACAAACAACAAAAATCAAACCCAAAAAGCCACAAACCAAACAAAAGCCACAATATCTCTGTAGCTACTAATCCTAACTAGACGATTTCAGTCTCTGACCTGAAGTAAATTAAGGTGTCATCTTGCAACGTGGACCCAAATGGCAACACTCCAGACAGAGCACTTCAGTTGCCTCTATGTAAGACATCCTGTGCTTAGCACATCTAAATCAGTCTTTCAGCTGTGCTCATCTCATGTCCATATGCCAAAAGTAGAATTTCGGACTAGGTGACTCAGTGTTTCTGATGCCACCAGGACAGTCAGGTATGTGAAGATCAATCATACCTTGGAGACTTTTCAGTCTTTGGAGATAGTGCAGTGAGAGTCTTCTTCCCTCTGAACACTAGGAACAGACATGTAAACTTATCTGTAGAGACACTACTGGGGACCACTTCCACCTCCACTTGAGTTTATAAATCAAATCCAAATGTAGAGTAAATCTGAGCCCTTTAGGAAACTAGCTGAAACTATCAATTTATATCTGCTAAGCAGCTGCATAAAAGGGAGTGAAAGATGTTCCTGGACAGACTTGGACTTTGAAGAAACCTCATCTTCATCACAGTGACACATCATAAAATGAGTCATCCCCTTTTTTCTTGAAGCTTTCCCATCAAAAGGAATCTTTTAATTCACCAAAAGGATTAACATCAAAACAGATGTGAAGTATCTCAGCCTCTGCTGATTAATAAAGCTTTTTGCAGGTAAAGCTTACATTTGTCTATCAGCTAATTTACAGCTGGATCACAGAAATTTAGAAATTGCAATTTAGACCTTCAGGAAATAGCACAAAACAGTTTATCATGCTGTTTTCCTTCAGCATATCCTTCTTTCCGAGCTTTTCCACAAAGACTTATGGTGCAAGTAAATTTGCAGGGTTCCTGGGGAATTCTGCCTTTTGTACAAACAAGTACAATCAAAGGTCAGTGTTGCAAAGCAAGCTGACAGGAGCTCCCTTAAGGAAAGGTTTAATATGGAAATTCCACTATAAAGTCTGAAAGGTGTGATAAAGTTGGCAGGTGATCACCTTAAACTGATAAGGGAGAAAAACGTATGAAAGAAAGATGCCTAGTGAACACGCTACCTGAATCTGCTTCATACTTTCATGAAGACAGAGATTCATTATTTCTTCTTAACTAGCTCTGCAGCAAGCTGTTTCCAAGGCTTCAAGCCTTGCTGATCTGGTTCCTTTAAAGCGTACTTGGAAGAGTCCCAGATTTACCTGCATTCTTTCCCAAGAGTCCCAATTAGCCACATGCCTGAAATCCTGGCACAAAGTGTGCTACCACAATGCTTGAGGAAAAACTTAAATATTCCAGGAAACAATTTGTTACACTACTGAACCCATCCTGTTAGCCTATTCTACAGTGCATTTAAGGATACTGTTATTAAGCTATATAATAAGCATCATGGGCTTGCTGTAAATGGCTAGCATAATATTCAGAAAACAGAATCCTTTACAGAAAGGAAAAAAAGATTGTTTGAAAGCAAAGACTATTCAACTACTTACTGTTCAATGTTAATTTATCAAATTAGAAAACCAGTAGCCAACCCAACTGTGAGATTTTATCTTTCACTTGTGCAAAGAACCAGACTCTGAAACAGGTTTAAAATCTGATTCTGATGTCCATTCTGCAATTCAATAGGTTGTTACTGCATCAAGAGTTCTAATGAAGTTGAAAGTTAGTCTGATGTGTGTACATATTTCATCAGTCAAAACTGGCATTTTTAAATTTAAACTTACTCTGGCTCCACAGTAAAAGTTTACTGCACTTAGCTCAATCTCCCTAAAAATTTGACCAATAAAAAGGTGGAAAAACCATCTGGAGAACATGGATAGTTTCCTTGTAGCAAAGTATTTCAGTCTCTCATTAGGGGAAAACAAAAATAAAAATATTATCTTCCAAAGTAAAAAATACAACAAAAATAATGAAAACATGTTGGATTTGGATAACATTTATTTAGATCTGATTTTTTTTTTAATTTCAAATATTTTCATCTAGTTGTTATTGATTTACTGTTCACTTTTCATGCTGAGAAGTGCTTGTTTGAAATCCTACCACTAAACATGTAGTTGCAGCATCTGAATGTTTTGTCATGATCTTATTGTCTTAGACCTGCGAAAGAATTATGTTTGACATCAAAAAAGAAATGAGAGGACTCATGTGCTGAAAGATGAATGTCCCATTCCATTCCTTTCCTTTCTAGTCTAGTCTATTCCATTCCTGGTCATGTTCCAGAAGATGACCTGGAGCATGTTGCAGGCACCTCAGACATGGTAGTAGAACCTCTTGCACTGTACTTAAGCCTCTCCTCTTCCAAATACTTATATGAAATGAATCATGGGATGGAAGTAGCTGCTACAAAGCAGCATTCTCTGTAAAATACTGCTAAGGAGAGATTTGAAAAGCTAGGACTCTTTTTTTAGTGGACTAGAAGGCTGACAGCAGATATGGCTGAAGTGACACACCAAATGACAAACCTGTGATATACCAAGTCTGGCAATACTGGATCAGAAAGGACTCACTGCAACTAGTTAGAAAACAGTTGAGAACAGATAGGAGAAAATATTTTTTACCCATAAACAGTGAGATCTTGGAACCATTTACTGAAGGATGACGTGGAGGCAGATAGTACAGGCAGGTTAGGGGCTAGGCAAATTTATGGGTAAGTTCACTAAAAGATACTGACAGGAACAGGAAGAGATGTCCTCTTCAAAATTTCTAACCCAAAAGCTGAGAACACTGAGGGTTTACATGCATAGTGGACCACAGATACTGCTCAGGCCTGTATGTTTTCTTAACCAGCATCTCCTCACGCCAACATCAGGGCAATACTGACTACACAGGCTACCTCAACCCAGCAGGGCTTTTCCTATGCTCTTATTCCATAGACTATCCCCTGGCCTCAGCCACCACTCTCATTAAAAAAAATGAAATCTTAGTATTTTGCTGGAGAGAAAAAAAAATCTTTGTGGACCTTGAAACTGGTAATAAACTTAACTAGCTAGCAGGAAAACACAATGGTTCTATTTTAATGAATAGATTTAATATCCCTTATACAGTATCAAACATCACCAACCTCATTCAATAAAGAACAGAGCTTTGATAAATCTGTAAATTCTCCCTTCCACGTAGCAGGAAATGAAGGAAAAGGAACAACAAGGAAGATGAACGTGTGACAAAGGCACAGAAAAACAGAGGGCATATCAGATGCTCCTTTCTGATGTTCCCTGATAAAATGTCTGCCTTGCCCCATTTCCAACATTACACATTGATTATCAAAGGGAATGTTGCCATGAGCACAGAGCAGGGGGAAATGGTAAGCCTGGAGACCCAAAAGACCTTGACCATTTTGTACATAACCATTAGGACAGATTCCTTTTTAAATAATCTAGCTCTCACCTGCATTTGTGCTTTAATTCTGCCCTCTGAAATGTAAATTGAACCAAATTACAATTCAAATATTCTGAGAACTTTCTAAAACTCTAAAATTCTTACAGAAAATATTACAATTCAAAAGAGTTGTCCTATACCTTTTTTTTTCACAAAACTGAAAATCCTCTTGTAATTTTTTAAAACTGTTTATATTACTACTGCATTCCCTCTACTAAAAAAAAATAGTTGTTTTTGATACAACTTTGACTTTTAAGGCTGTTGAAAGTGTGGGAATTCCTAGAAGCCATCATTGGTTAAGAAATCCTCTGGAAACACTACAAGTCATCTAGACTATGGTATGACGATCTACTTTGTAGAAACCCTCTTTAGTATTTACTGTACAACTGCTACACAAAGTAGTCTAGAACACACAGTCTAAAATGATCTTATTCAAAGGCAATGCATTTTTAGATAGATGAATGTATTCTTAGAAATAGAACTGGAAATTTACAATTTTCATAGCATATTTAGAAAATAGTGACTGTGCCTTGGACACAGGTACCCTGAAAAAATGAGGTGTTTACAAGGTGAAGTACAATTTAATATGAGCTAGTGTGATGCTGTAGCAACACAGTCTAATCTGAACTTTTAATATGGGGAATGGAAAAAAAAGGAAGCAAAGAGTACAACGCATTCAACTGAGACAAATACTGGAGTCGTGCACAGTCAGGTGTCAATGCTCTTAAGAAAAAGATATTGAGACAAGAGAAGATGCAGAAAAGAGTCCCAAAATTATCCACGACTGGGGAAAAAAGGCCTCACAAAGGCAGAATCTAAGCTCAGAGAGTTGTGTATAATACATGACTACTGTACAAGCTTATTTTTAAAGTTTGTGCCAGTTTGGACACTGAAAACACCACAACTGGTTCTTCTCAGTAATATGTAACAGAGCTTTCAGCAATTAAGTTGAGTTTTGATTTCACACAGGATTTTAAAATTTTAAAATTCAACTTTGTTGTGGTTGAAAACATGACTGAAGGAGAGTTAAGAGTCTTGGGAGGGTTGGCGAGACAGCATTAGGTTATGGAAGACAACACTTGCAATGCCCAAGAACTCTTACATTCTTCTTCTTCTTCTGTCTGTTTCGATAGGCAATCTTTCATTAAACAAGACAAATTTGAGCAAATTAAACTACTAGAATGATATATTGTGATTTTGAAAAATGCATTGTTTTACCATGGAAAATCATTCTTCTGTAAAATTTCCAACTAGCCACAGTGGAAAACAGTCCTACCAATAAATACATTGATGCATATCTTGTTTCTTTGGAAGATAATGTGAATGGAAGTCATCAGACCAAGAAACAAGCAAGAAAAGAGTTCTCTCCATCTATCAGGCAGAAGCACATACATATCTGCAGGAGAAGAGGCTGCCTGAGGGTAAGCCTCTGCTAAGAAGGGTAGCAAAGCCCTGGAGACAGAAACTGGGACAAATCCAAGAAAAGTAACAACAGAGGTTTGGGTTGCATTGTTTTCTTTTTAACTCTGAGCATCTGAAGCTGAAAAAGTAAAGTTATAACCCCAGGAAACCAAAAGAGTTATTTGGAACATGATTTTTACCTTTCACAGCTGCTACATAAACCCCCCCAGCTTAGGGTAATGCTTACTTTAATGAGACTGTGCACCTGCAGAACATTGTTCACAAATGAAATTTCAGTATCCATAAACCTACACAAAGAAATCTGCTTGGAACAAACACAAGAAGAATCCCCACCCCAGCCCCATAGGAATTTAAAAACTACTGTTACTCCTTATTTTTCTCCATATCAAATGTGAAAGCAACAAAGAAGCTATGCTATCAATGACGACTTACTGTGCAAGGTGAAAGAAAAGTTAAATTGTGAAACTGATCATCCGATAATATTATTTGCCACAAGTTCTTTTAGCTTTCACCATCTCTAGCCACACTTACACACTCTAACTGCAAAGCACACTGCTAGCAGGACAGAGATTCAGCAGGTGTCTCTCTAAGCTAGTGTACTAGATGCCATTTCAGCACGATGTACAGCTCAGGTCCACAAAAATCAAAATGAAGACTTATGGCTATCTATGAGAATATGGGAAGTAGAAGGGATGACCCCCCCATTTATCTGTCAACAAGAATACAAGATCTGCAGAAGGCAAATAAAGTAAACCGTGGAAAGAAAAAACATGGAAACAGGCAATATTTGTAAGAACTTTCATTACAAGCCCTCTGATTTATTTTTCCAGACTTTTATTACGCCTTGCAAAGCGTGTAAGTTATGTGAATCTATCCTCTGAGGCATAATGTTGCATCTATACAACCTGGATTTCAGTTAATAAAACAAGACTCAAGGCAAGACAAGTGAAAAGAAATTCAAATATCTGACATGTGGACAAGTTGACAAATGTCTGACTTCACAAGTGTCACATCTCACTAGTTGTCATTCCAAAACGCATTTGCTTCAGCAACTGCAACTGACTTTCAAAATAAGCCACATTTACATTTGAAGATTTAAGCAAAGTTCATACACTGGACTCAGTATTACAATCTAAAAAAAGCATATGTAAAACTTTTTTTGCTAGCGTGTAGATTTCCAGTGAAGGTAGTTTTGGAAGAAGTGCAGTATCTGTCTTAAACTCACTTGCAAAGCTCCTGCCATATCTGAAGTTGTTATTTCTGCTGTTTGGACCAGCTCTAGTCATGGACTGAAATCTAAACCTAATGCTGCAAAAAGGAGATGACAATGTCTATTCTGAATACTTGCAGGAAGCATCCAGAAATAAAATTTAGAAATTTTCCACCACAGTGAGTTACTCAGTATGTAGAGAATTGATGGAGATATAAAAAGTAAACATATAAATAGACCTAGAGTCCTAACTCTGTAAAATTCTACCAAATACATAATGGAAAAGACTTAAAGAAACAAGACATACTGTCATGCAAAAACAGATGGTATGGATGATCTTACAGTCCTTATACAGAGAAAACATAATTTTATTTGTATTTTTCCAAAACATCAGGATTTTTCTGGTAGGAAATTTGGACGATTAAAGCCATCTGGTTTGTGACGCTGGTACACACTTTGTCTAATCTTGTCACTAAACATTTTTTCCTATAGCTGAAGAGACACCTCCAGCTTGAAATGAAAAATTAAAATAAAATGATAAATATTTTGAAATATTAAAGAGAAGAAAGAGCCACAGACTAACAATTCCAAGGGGAAAATGAACATGTTAGAGTGAAAAATAACATAAAAACTAAGTCTGTGGCACAAAAACATGCACAGACGAAGCTGCATTCATCTGTTTGACCAGTGGTTTACTCTAGTTAATTTGCTCTTTTCCATCCATGTAGTCATGCTCTTCTTAGAAATCAGACCTGAAATTATTTTTGGTAAATAACCCAGCACACAAAGTCCATTGCCAGCTCCTTTATGATGGTCAGCCTCTTGTATAACAGCTAACAAAGAAACACTAACAAAATGCAGGAAAGTGTTGTTTGCTGGGATGCTAATTGAAGCTATTTGCCTTCTCTTAATTTCTTCAATTTGAGCCCTTTCAAATATGATTGTCTGACACTGCCTATAACTGGCAAGTGAGTCATCTGAAACCAAAAAATAGATGTAAAGAGAAAATAGCAATAAATTTATCAAGATGAGTAATACTTCTTTCTGTACTGAAATTAATTTTTAAATTAGTTCTCACCAAGATTTACATTTTCAAAATCACCTAGGAAAGAGAGGAAGGGAAAGACATTCTCTCTTGATTAACCTTCTGTAACTACCATAACTCAATGGTAAAACTGAGAACTCTCTCTGTTGATTCTATGGGATATCTATCACACCCATGCACAAGGAACTAGTAGGAAACATCAGGTGCCCCCATGAACTCAAGACCTAGTGCATCAGTGTCTTCTAATAACAAAATCACAGTGTTTACTGCATCATTTGCAAAATATTGAGGGAAGTCAGAATCACAGATTGCCCTCAAGTTTAGGAGGATCCAAACTACATCTCCGGAGAATGACCTGATTTTCAGGCAAGGACTCTGGCCCTCAGTGCCTGAGAATAAGAATAATTGGATTTAATGTATTTGAAGGGATGGTAATGAAGGTGGAGGGCAACAGTTATCATCAAGATGGGATTTTTGCACAGCCTTGTGATCAGTGGACTTAAATGGGAAGGAAAAGAACTGAGCTGCAGATTTTCTTCCCTGCTATAGATGTTTTGTTTGTTTACCTTTTAGATTAGAAGATAACTGCAGAAATATGTGTTTTCAGTATGGACACTGCAATATAGTTTAGATGCAATTTCAATACACCTGTGCAACTGTGTCCAGATACAGATACATATCCATACATATATACAGATATTTTCAGCTCAGAGACGTGACCCAAGTCCTCACAGAGTGATTAGCTCTAAACTTTAAATTACCATAAAGAAGTGGTGGACTCCAATATGGCTTCTTTTGGAACTTCTAATGACACTCAGGAGACAGGTGGCTGAGTTGCAACAGAGCCCAAAAGCAAAAGAGGCTGCCCAGTACAAGTTCTACAAAATGAATGAAGAACTTAAATTTATCTATAGAATATTTCTGAAGAGTGAAAAGTACCTTGTTAGTATAGGCAATTTAAGATTAGCAAACCAGAAGGTAGGTGTCCCAGAGTGCTTCCAAGGACTTTAGGTTGGCTTTAGGCATTCAAACAAAACTCAAGCTACAGTTTTGGATCGCTTCCAAAATACAATAGTATCAAGCAAAATTAGAATAAATTTTGTAGGTCTTGCAGGCTACAGAAAAATTCCCAACCCTATTTAAAGTGCACAGCAGCTCTCCCCAGGAATCTCAAAATATATTATAACACGTGTTTATTTAAGCTTCACAGTTGTATTTTGAGACACTGAAGCCTTATTTCAGGAGGGCAGGAAAATACTAAGAGATCTGGACACACTTGCACAGCTGTGTTGAAATTGCATCTAAACTAGCAGATAAACATTCTGAGCTCCTCATTCACAGACACAGTTGTGCATCTTGGGCATTTCCCAACAGCACATAGAAGGAACCTGTCTCCTAGCACACAATCTGTGCCTCAGTTTCCATGGAAACTCAGTTTCCTCAGTTTTCATAAGAAAGGCATAAAGGCTAGAATGAAGATATGATGTCTTTGGTTGAGATGTCTGAAGAAATCCAGACAATAAGGTGTAAATCTGCACGTAATTCATCTTTGTGCACATGCAGCCTAAGAGTTTAAAAGTTAAAAGCAAAACCAAATGTTCTCACAGCAAAACAAAGAAATATTAAGCAGGAATTTGGCAGTGAAAATATTAATGTCTCTCGTAATCCAGTGAAGAGTATTTTAGTGGGTATTGAGTATTTGGTTTACACATATGGTTATGGGATATGGGAAGTAATGGAAGAATAGTTTATTAATAAATCACTCTGGGTGTATATCATAGTGTTGACAATAAAGTAGTGATACTGAGGCTTTCCAGAAGAGGTATTTCACTGTGGAAAAGATTTGCAGGGGAATATGCATACATCTTAGTTTTGGATAGGAGGACAAGTAGGATTCATGTCAAAGTATCAAAAAACAAGTAGCCAACAGTTAAATAATTTAGGAATGCAGAAAGGGATAAATTCTGATGATCTTGATCCTGTTACCAGAATTTTCTGCAGGTTGTGCTTACAAAGACTGTTAATAGGCATTTTTCATTCATCATTTGCTATCTTAACTTTAATTTTCTGTTACCTAAAATATCCATACTTGCTTACTCTCTTCAATTTAAATATATCAGCAAAAATAAGCAAGAAGGTAAAACTGCAGATTTTCCTGCCATAGAAAATCAAAGATGCTCCCCGATACCTAATAAGCAATGGGCAGCTCAGTCGGGCAGAGGAAGGGCCGTCCCAGCTAACAAATTCTCACTGCACAAGACTGAAGCTGCACCTTAGATTTAGTGTGCAACTTTTAAGATAGGTCATACTTCATTTCCCTCACAACATAATATATGAACAAAACAAAGCCCCAAAACAGCCTTTTGCAAAGCACTGAGTTTTTAAACTATATCTTTCTAAAAATCACAATTTAAAATTTTAGATTTTAAGTTTTAAATTTAAAATTTAAATTTTAATGTTTGATGACAAAAATTAGGATCTTTGTAAATCTTAAGCTTACCACAGTGTTTTAGATGTGTAATAAAAAATATGAGTCCGTATGTTACTGAGTTTAAAGGGGTTTATTTTAATATAGTCGGTGAGAAAGTATTTGTAACTCCTCAAACCGTATTTATATTACAATGTCAGATACTCCATTTATCATTTCTAATGATGCTCATCAAATATTAGTATCTTCCAAATACAAGTATCCTCACTTTCTTGTATATAGAAAAGTTTTTGTTTACATTATTTAGTTTCCAATTGAACTGAAAGATTAGGATCTATCAGCATGATCTACATAGCTCCATGAAGCTATTGCACTGATTAATGGGGTAGGAAGTTTTAAACAGAGGATAACTCTAGTGAAAATGAACAATTAGGTGCCAGACTGCCTAATGGGCTAGGCATACTATTTGTTGGTATCCTTGAAAAGTTTTGTACCTGAAAAATGCCCAAGAATCTTTGTGAGTTTTGGCTGTAGTTACATCAGGATACGTCTTCAATGAAACCTCCACCTGTCTTCCATTACACACCTGGAAATGCAGGTTGCAAGGATAGCACAGCTATCCTGTACACCACTCTTTAGCAAGACACACAGGGACAGGATATTAACTTGAGCATAATACCTTAGAATCATAGGATCATAGAATATCTCAAGTTGGAATAGACCCATAACCATCATCGAGTCCAACTCCCCGCTCCTTGCAGAACCACATGCATACCATAGGCACATGGAAATTCCAAAATATTGAAATAGTGTATGTTCAGTAGGGTTAGGCCAGGAAAATATGCAATAGTAAAATAGCAAACAACACTAAACCAAAAGAGAACTGTTCACTATTTGAACAGGCTCTATTGCAAGACAGTCTTTGACATCCTCAACTATAAGGCTGTTGAATGTATCCCTCCTTACTACTCATGCCACTCTCTTCCTCCACTACACTTTGCTGGAAAATTCTCCATTTTCTTTTCATCCTAACTTCTGATACAGTTTTTATGGCTAACATTTTCTAGTAATAGCTATCTAGGAAAGCCCTCTGGGTTCAGCTCAGGACTTTCCCCTTTCTCCTTCCCCAGCTAAGTACCTTTTCAACCATGAGTTTTAAGCTTCTCTCAAGCATAAATTCATATACATGAAAAAAGTTAAAAGGTTTTTTTTTCCTTACAGTAGGAAAGTCATCTTTGTCCAGATTATTGTTATAATCTTTTCTCACATAAACCAGAAATGAAATCACAAAGTTTTTCCATGTTGCTCAAGCCTTTTGTGTGTAATACACAGAACCACTAAGTAATTTTACCTTTAAATTATAGCTATAGGTTTTTCTAGAACAAAGTTGCATGAAAACACAATTTGGAATGTGAGAGCTATTTCTCATTTAAAGGTGTTTTTGCAACTCAAGAGAAGCCAACTAATTATTAGAAAACAATCATTAATATTTTCTTATTATAACCTTGTGTATCATGCCTAGAGAAAATCATGACATCCCTGGGATATGCTGGTCTCTGAACAATGACACTGTTGATTTCATTCACTAGCATCTTCTTTGGGCATCACTGGAGGATGTATGATGCTCTTGAATCATACTATTTTCAGGATTCATGTCTTAATTAACACTTTGAGACATATTAGCCCAAACAGTAAAACCGCCTGTGCAAGTCATTAGTAACAGTTCCATTCAAATCCACTCCTACTATCAGAGTAAATGTGACCCAGCAGATTTAAGACTTAAATTTCAGATATATAAATCAGCTTCCATGAATTTTACAAAATGCTAACATAAAGACAGTCATTGAAAAAAAAAAGAAAAACACATACATGTGGTAGGTGAAGAAATTCTCTAAGCAGAAAGCCGTATTTAAGATGCAGAAGATAGTAAGCAAGGGTCTTGTGTATAAATAAAATCTAGAGGAACGTTTAAAATCAAAAGTCACTGAAAGTTCTGATATAAAGCTGGGGTAACTACAAATAGAAAAGCCAGTATAAATATCTGAGCCTTAAGGTCAGGTGATAGCACAAGAGAAACCAACATAAAATGATCCATAATTAGTAGCTTTGTAGAATATGAGTCAGCAAAGAGATCTGACTAGGACTGAGATTAATAAAAGGGTATTTTATCCCTTAAGTAGTGCTTTATTGCCCTTTTTCTCTTTTTCTTTTTTTTTTTTTTAATTTAGAGTAAACCCCTGGGAATATACATCAGAAGTACATTTCTTAAAGACATAATAGCAGAATTCCCCAGAGCAGCTAACCTTGATAATAGTTGTGTAAAATGTCTGAATTAGAAGCCACTTCAAACAATGACAATAGTATTAAAAAGTTTAATCAACTTAATAATAATAAAGATAATAATAAAAAGCCTAAGTTAGTTTTACTAATTTTAAAGGTTATACTCATTTCTGAAGGCATTGGCTTTGACTCTGTGTCTGGCATTTGATGCAAAAGGAAAAGCAGGTTTTCTCAGGAGCCATCTATGACCAGCTAATCCTAGAGAGCTGTTTTGAAGAAAGTGGGGTTTATAATTTTGCTTTAAAAAGTCA
>JAAGNO010005044.1:64670-74806 GCA_033439905.1 Ceryle rudis
GAGGAATGTTTCAATAGGTCATTTCAATCACTTTGCTGCAAAAAGGATCTTACATATCTGTTGTAATCATGTAAATTCTGGTGATTCCCAGGTAATAAAAAATAAATTAAAACAAAAACAAAAACAAAAACAAAACAAAACAAAACAAAAAAAACTAAAAAAAATAAATAAAAAAAAACCCCACCCAAAATTTAGTGTTTTTCCAACACCAAAGAGCAGAATCATTGATCAGTATTTCAAAGATGTCAAGTTAAATTAGGCTGTGTGAACGGTGGGGGTGGAGCTAAGTTATTTCATAGAATCACAGAATCATTTAGATTGGAAAAGACCTTTAAAATCATTGTGTCCAACTGTTAACCCAACACTGCCAAGTCCATCACCAAACCGTGTCCCTCAGCACCACAGCTTTGAAACCCCTCCAGGGAGGGGACTCAACCACTTCCCTGGACAAGCCTCTTCCAGTGCTTGACAATGCTTTTGGTGGAGAAATATTATTTTTAGCTGCATGCCATCATTTCAGGATGCATGTCACCAGGACTTCTGCATCACATCTTTATCAGTCTTGCCACTTTATACTGAGAAAATACATCCCCAAAGAGGTGGAAGTTGTACCCCTGTACTTGGCACTGGTGAGGTCACACCTCAAATACTGTGTTCAGTTTTGGATCCCTCACTTCAAGAAAGACAGTGAAGTGCTGGAGCACATCCAAGGAAGAGCAATAAAGCTGGTGAAGGGTCCAGAGAACAAGTCTTATGAGGATTGGCTGAGGGAACTGGAGTTGTTTAGCCTGGAAAAAAAGGAGGCTCAGAGGAAACCTTATTGCTCTCTAAAACTACCTGAAAGGAGGTTGTAGTGAAGAGGGGTTTGATTTATTTTCCCAGGTAACAACTGGTAGGATAAGAGGAAAAGAGCTCAAGTTGCACCAGGGGAGGTTTAGATTGGATATCAGGGAAAAAGTATTGTATATTCATTGCAGCACTGGCAGTAATGGCAACCCCTGGCATTAAAGACATTATGAGTCATATCCTTTAAAATTAAAAAAATTGTTTTAAAGTCATAAGTCTTTAACCACTAATACATCTGGAGGACTTTTTATATGCCTTCAAGATACATTGACTTGGTAATTTAAAATTATCTGAGAAGTTCTGAAGACAACAAGACTTCATTTTAAAAAAGAGCAATCAGACTGAAGGAATATCCTTCAATTTAATGTCCTTTTACATAAGGGAACTGAATCATATTACCCTTTTCCAAAAGTAACCAAGGGCTTGCCTAAAACGAGGTAGGCACCCTTCTTGTACATTCACAAAAAAATGATCTAGAATCTTTTCTAAATTAAATATGAGGTATTTAATTTTCTTAAAGCTTTAAGATCCAACCACCCCTGACATACACAAACCCCTACATTAATCTTGAGGCTCAAAAAAACAATGTAAGATTTGACTGATATCTTAAAAAAACAAAATTAAGTGGGTTGATAAGACAATTCTGTAAAACCTGATGTATGCACAAAGGTCTCCAAAGCGACATATTTTACAGTAATAATACAAAGTCCACAAAGAGCCACATAAGCATGTGCCCACTGAGTTTAAACAAGAAAACAAACAAAAAATCCTACCTATTTTACACTCATTTGACTGAATCAGAGAAGCTTTGCCTCAGATAACGCTGATGTACGTTGCATGTTAGGGAAGCTATGGGAACTGGAAGAGTAAACTGCTAAGAACAAAAGGCAGGAAAATGGCTACCTCCTGTGGTATCCATACATGGACAATGGACTAAGCAAAATGTCATGGACTACAAGAAGGCTACTCCTCAGGAAAGTGTGCAGTAACAGTTTCACTCTCAGACTGATTCTTCAGCTACATTGAAACAGTACTGATAAAAGGACCGCTTGGGTGGGACTCTCCAACTCTCCCAACTTTACACACCTACAGTATAGATATTTATATCCAGGCTCCTCTGACAGAGAAAAAAGAACTAAGTACTTCTGGGTTGTAGTTCATTCCATTTTAAAGTTTTATTCAGAACACGTCTGGTCGATCCTGACTGAGAAGTGCCTGTTTCATTCCACTGAACAAAAAAGGAGCTTAGGACAACCAGCTGAGTAGATGTCTACAGTTAGGTGAATTAATCCCTCTTTCTTCTCTTTCACTTTAAATGACATATACAAACTCATCTGCAAGTCTATGTGGATATGTAATTGCTCAGGGAATCCCAGCCTGCTATTCCATCCTTTAAACCTATTTCTAATAGCTCAGCTCTGTATAAAGCACATTTATAAATTCATCCAGATTCCCCCTGTGCATGTTTGGTCAGTATCTTCTGAAAAGCACTTGAAACTCTCATGTGAGTCAGAGTGATGCGAGCAGGAATCATAAGAAACAATTACCCAGGTTTGTTGTCTTATGGGATGGAAAAGAAAGGCACTGCTGGTAAAAGTACTTTATAGAAATAACTACTTCTTATTTAAAGTATAAAGGATCGTGAGGTTACAATTCAGCATGGTCTTCACACTAATAGTTCAGGATTAACTTTACTGATATAAAACATTATTGAAATACAGAATAAATTAGAAAGTCAGAAATAGGATAGGCATATATATTAATCTGATTCACACATGGCTGCATTTGTTGAAGAATTAGTTGCTACCATCAAGAAAGACTGAGTAACTAAAAAGACGAAGAGACCAAATATCAACAGATGTAGTTAGCAATAATACCAAAATGAACTTTGTTACTTCAAAGATACCATTAGTTTTTAATCACATTGAAAAAAAGCTCTACTTCTTGTTTCCCCAAGATCACTACTGACTGTAGAGTACAGTGATCTTCGAGTCATAAACATTCATGTGCGTCACTTAGAGGAATATTTTCCAATCTATTTATAACTTGATTTGTTACTTGGCCGTGTTTCCTAATCTGTCTGTCAATATTATAAGCATCTGCCCTGTGCCAACGAACTAATCAGTTCACTTTCTACCATGAAGTCGCAAGCCATCTATCTACATGTCATGTCCTGTACACATCAGGCTGACACTGCCTGCAAGTGTATAGGCAGCAAAAATAACAATAAACACGTTTCAATAATAAATAAAGATACTGGGTTTAATGCTAAACAGAAAACCTAACCCATCAGTACTCACCACCAAGGCTTTAGACCTGTTACTCAGAAGTTTTTCAATGTCTCTGGCTGCAATTTCCACTAGCTGACGAGGGTTGTTGGCTTCTACAGTATACAAATCTCTGTTTTTCAAATAGATCTGCAAGAGGAAAAAATATAAATAAATCAAAATGGCAACAGACATTCAAAATACTTTAAGTGACTTGACTGAATAGGCATCAAGATGCCCTCAGTGCTTACTGAAGAGCTTCAGAAAGACTTTTGCTGGTAAAATCCAAATATGCCTTGTGAAAGAAATACTTCACCTTTTTGTCTAAGAGGTAGAACACTAAAATCCACTAAAAATCATTTAATATATCTTCAAAACCACTAAAAAAATCATTCAATAAATCTCTAAAACTGACTGTTTCTGGTGACATACTATTGAACTTCTAAATGCTCAAGGAGTCTGATTCCCATAGAGTGCTTAGAGGAAAGTAAAATGCTTTAAAATGACTAAAGTTGAAATCAAAGTTACTACTGAATGTAATTGTACCTTGAATGCTGAACAACAAACATACTATTTGAAGTAAATCATTTAAGTTATGCTTATGGGTCTCTGAGCAACCTGCCTTAGGTAGAGATGTCCCTACTTGTGTAGGGAGGTTAGATCAGATGGATGACCTCTAGAGGTCACTTCCAGCCTAAAACATCCTATGGTGCTAGGATACTATGCTAATGTAGTCGATTTAATTCCTTATCTATTCATATTTTAGTGGAAATATTCATGTGGAAAGAAGAGGAAGAGGAATAAAACAAATATGGGGGAAAAAAGGGAAAAGGGGAAAAAAAGGACAAATGGGGAAAAAATGAAAGGGGGGAAAATGATGCAGGGAAGAAAGGAAAGGAATTATCTTTCTCCTCTATCATGAATAAAGGTTATCTTTAGTGAGGAGCCATTAACTGTTTCCAAAGCAGAACATGTCCATAAAGGAGATAATTTTATTTGTTAAAGCCAATGCACACAACCCCAAGAATTATAGAAGGAAAACAGCAGCAAAAAAAACCATTTGCTTATCTCTGTCCTATGTGAACTGGATAAAAGAAAAAATGATTAGGGAAAAAAAAAAAAAAAAAAAAGAGAGAAAAAAAAGTGGATACCTTATGGCTAGATGGGCAAATGAGGAAAACTAATTTATGTAACCACCAGATGGCTTGCATTTACTCAAGTCCTCTGCCTCTCCCCAACGGTGCCTGGTGGGGGCTGTGCTGTCTCCCAGGGAGCAATTCCAGGCACGGGCAGGAACGGGTCCAGCACTAATGCACTGGCGGCCATCCAGCACAAGAACCGAGAAACTACAGACCAGACTGAGTCTACCAGCCCTGCCAGGTTTCTTGGGTTAAAACTGTGGAGACCTTAAAGAAACTCATGAAAATATGTCTCTGGTTCTTGTAGCTGATGGGTATTTATCACAAATAAATTTCTGATAACTACAGTTATAGCTGCGAATTTTTATCAGGCATGTCTCATAAGCTGTCATAGGTTTTCATCACTTTTGAATTTCACAACAGTTATGTTGGGGTTTGATTTTATTCCTTCAGAAGTACAATCTTTTCTATGCACCAGTAACTGAGTAATGGGAATACAAATATGCTTTAAATTCTTCATGTAGTAGCAATTATTTTAAAAAAGCAGTGCATCATGAGCAGAAAACCACTACAAAAGAAGATAAGTTCTGATGGACTCCGATGATACTTTGGATATTTTTGAGGTTCTTGGTTTTCAAAATCATAGAAAAAAATCCAGAAAACTAATGTCAGGTATAACCTAATATCTTTTTTTTTTTTTTTTCCCCCCCCTTTAAGGACAGATCTTAATAGTAGAAATGATGAATAGACAAATTATTAATCAGCAAAATTGGAAATAATGACATTTGCTACTACAACAGATCACCACAGAAATTCTTACATTTTTCTCTGAAACACATTAAATTTGCACAGTCAGCAGTAGGATTCTGAGTTAAATTGACTGTAGCGCCCAGAAAAGCCTTGCAGTCCTACAGGCAAGACAAGAGAAGAGATCAATTTTATAGATAGAAATGGCTTGAATCAAATTTCAAAGGACCATCTAAATTGGAATGACCATCAAGTCTGGCAAAAGTCTAAGGTTTTCCCATCATCAGCAAATATTCACCCTGACCACATATGGAACAGACGTGGGAATGAGGATGTTACCAGGTGTTCGTGTCTTAACCTTTGATGAGAAATTTGGTGCCAAATTATTTAGACTTCAATCGTGACTGTGTGAAGTACATCTGCAGCAAAAGTTACTAAATTTGTAGAAAAAAGAGTCACAAGATTTTGCAAATAGGCTAGAAAAAAAGAAAAAATATCAGAAAAGCTTTTAAATAAGGAATCCCAGACCCTGGAAGGAAGAGTGAAAGCTTACAGGGAGGAAAACTTTCTACTGGTCAATGACAGTTAGATTAGAAATCACTTGGGTAAACTGAACATACACAAATCCATGGGCACCGATGGGCTGATGTTGCTGCTCTACCACTCTCCATCATTTTCAAAAGATCATGAAGAATGGGAGAGATTCCTGGGTACTAGAGGAAAGCCAGAGTCACTCCAGTCTTCAAAAAGGGCAAGAAGGAAGACCCTGGAAATTACAGACCAGTCAGCCTTACCTCCATCCATGGAAAGGTGATGCTTTTTTGGCTTTCAAAAAGAAACTTACCTACAGTATTCACAGACTTATGCTCTTTTCTTAGCATGAATGTCACTATAGTATACTTTAAGTATAGTTGGTAGCACTACATATTATTATGTTTGCCCAGCAGTTCTCATTATAAGACTATTTTGGCAGCTTGTATGTTTGCTAAATGCTAACTATATAAACTAAAACTTTCCTCGGGGGAGAAAAAAAAAAAGGAGTGACAGCGTCAGTCTCTTGGCTTTTCATTATCTATTTACTATGTGGTCTTAGCACGGAAATGCCAGGCAAAATGAGACATTAACTCATTGTTTTGTTCAAACTGGAAATCCTCTGTAATTCCTTTCCCTTTGAAATACCGTATTGACCCTGCATTGTAGATTAAAAACTCAATACAGGTTCTCGTCTCCCTCTACTCTGCCCTAGTGAGACCACATCTGGACTATGATGCTCTGAACCATGATTTTGCACCCCACCAGCCAGAAATACAATACAGATTATTTATGGGACTGAATCTTTCAATATAGAGCAAAGTTACAGTAAGCCATACTGGTAAGGAATTGATAACCAGTATGGAAAATTTGCACTTTCTCCCTGTATCTAATCCATTGTTACATCCAACATATGCTTCTATAAACCTTAATTGGAAAATTTTCACACACCCCATTCTTATAGGGAAGTTGTTCAATACCTTTATAGCAGATATTCTGGGTCCTACCAAGAAAGCCTTACTCCAAGGCTAGCTTCACAAGCTGTCATTTGTCAGTGATTGAAAAAAAAAACCAAGGTAAATAATTCAGAACAACCCCCCCAAAAAACTTTACTCTTGCAGAAGATTCCCCATAGAGTTGAGTCAGTGACACTCTTTCTTCTCTTCTTCGCTTTACCCTATAGCAGGTCTCAGAGCACCTATCTCCTCTGCTTCTGCTACCAGTGGAAGATTTATCCCGTAAGTTGCTAAACAAAAGGCATCAGAAATAACTTAGAACTTCAGACACTTCTTTATTTTCATGAAGTGTGAAACCCATCTCAACTACCAAGGAGCAGTGTAAGAAATATTCACTAATTATTTAAGAGGGGCGTACATAATTTATTTGTTGTCTGCTCCCCTTTCCTTTAATTCAGCCGTAGCACTGCAGCAGTTCAGCACAACAACACATGGGGAAATGATACACGCTTCAGGGTTTGGCACCCTGTGACAAACCCTTCGTTCTCCAAGCCTCCCACCTAGCAGTCAGACACAATTAGCAAAAGCTCATCACAAACAGTCATGAAGGGTCTTATCGGCAAAGGGGTGTTCATTTGTCATTTAAAATGCAATTTGGCAGGCTCCATGGCTTGTTAAGAAGAGCTAATTTGAATACATTTTATTAAATTGCTTTGACCGAGTGAATGCAAGTTTCTGTTGGCTTTTTCATCTAGAATCATTTTTAGTACTTTAACCACTAATGTTTTGCTAAAAGCTCTCCAAATTGTCAGGAAAACCCTACCACTTCTCACAGAATAAAGCCTCATTGCATGACTAAGTAAAATCTGTAAGGTCACAGCACAAAAAATTCTTTAATAGTTCTCTGAAGTCAATTGCCATGAACTTCTTTATTAAGGCAAGAATGTATTAAAATTGCTTTCTAAATGTTGAATACTTATTCTGGTATAATGAACTGCAAGGTTTTAGGCGGCGGGAGAATGTGATGGGGACAATCACTTCAGGATGAAACAACACAAGAAAGACAATAGTTGAATGTGGTAAAGATTAGAAAAACTGCCAGTGCCTCAGCAGAGCATGCCCCTCTCCACACAGTCTTCAAGGACACATTTATAAATCTCTCGCAAAGAGACATTCTTCTTGCTTTCTATAAGACTCATGAGGGAAAGTCAAACATTTCTGTACAAAATGAAAGAGAGTGAAAGATGCACCCTCTTTCCATCATTCTTGCCACACTGCAGCAGGCACTGGGGACTACTCTAAGACTGAACTTTTCTTTAAATGGCCCTCATGCTTTAATACAGTCAAAAAAAGTTCCTGAGAGTAATAAATTATCTGTGCTTTGGATCTGTGGTCTTGGCACTGTTTACACAGACTGTCCAAACAACGAAGAACAATAATTCATGTTGAATTATTCTAAACTGCAATAGAATTCCTTTGCCTACTTTTTGGTTGGCTGGTTGGGTTTTTTTTAAACTCTCAGTCTCCCAGTTTAAGAAAAAAACAGCACCTTTTCTTCAGGTAGTAGCAATCTGGCTGAGGGCCCAAACATGAGACGTGAACATGTAAATCTCAGTTTCATCACCAAATATTTTCATAGACATGGAAATCTCATGAGACAAGAGTTTCAGAAGTTCAAGTCCAGAATTTCAAAATTTAACCAAACCTACTGAATCTTTTCCTACCTTGAAATATGCTTTGGAATAGAGAAACACCTCAATAATTCCAGTAATACCTATCTATACAATGTAAAACTATTGATGATTTTGTTATTTCAATACTACTTCCAAGACCACTTAGCTCAGCTATGCTGATGGGACATCTCTGTCAATGATCAATGCTTTCTAATCAGTCTAGACCAGTTGGAGATTATCATGATGCTTAAAGATACTACTGAGCCTGGAACCTCAAATCAACCAAAACTGTGTGGTGGGTCTTCCATCACCTTTTACTAAAGCAACTACACCAAAATTTCACAGAGTGCATGTGAAATCTTGACCTAGGTTTTATAGGCTAGTATATTAAAAAATTAACTTATTATATAAATTTTAAAAACAACTCAGAAGAGAGCAAAACTTAAGAGGTTTTGTAAACTATTCTCTTTCTGTCCACTCCCTGTTTTTGGAGAGGTTCATCTATGGCTAGTTGCCCCTGATCCTCCCAAAAAGTCCCTTTCTTTCTGCCACCATGGGGCACTAATAGGCCTCAGTAACCAAGACCTGCCCCACTGGGAACTTCCAGTTGTACCCTTGCCCTTGCTCAGCTACAGGATAGGTATGCCTATCTCCAGCCCTATCCTATCAATGGACCTCAACCCTATGCCACAGTTAGCCCTTCCCTTAGCTGGACCCCTCAGATGTATGTTAAATCTTTTCTCCAGTCCTGTCTCTTGCATGGATGTTCAACCCACACCAAAGTCTTGTCTCCATTGTGTCCCTGGCTCCACCTTTTCCTGCTCCTGAGTGAGACCTGGGGTGAAACCTAAACTTGCTTGTCTTGTCTGAGACTGCTGACAGACCCCATTACCAGCATGCAGATACCTTAAATCTGTGCAGAGTTCAAAACTCCCCTCCACCTCTGTTTCAAGCTGAAGCTACAGAAAGAAAACTATATTATCTTGACATTAGCTGCCCAGAGCTAGAATTGGGGAATGTTTTTCTAGCCCAGCCAACAGGTTCAAGATAGCCCCTGAAGTCCGATTCAGGGCATATGGCTTTGGGTGCCACTCAACACCAAAGCAAGTTCTCTGCCATGTATAATTCTTTGCTAAAACCAGTAAGAACTGAAGAATGATGTTCGCTCTTTGGTAACAGTTGGGGATTTCTGTAAAAATGTAGTTTTGAGGTTTCTAAAACTAAGGCTGAGCAACCACCCAAGTCAACCTTGTAAATTATAGGGTGAAAGGAACAGGCATTTACAGAGGTTTATTCATTCTGATACGGAGTATTTCTATCTGCTCTTTATGTAGACAAAAGAGAGCTACCTGGAAATTCTTGACTAAAGTAAAATCCTTGCCTAATAAACCCTATCAGAATATTAAATAAATAAATAACTAAATAAAAGAAAAAAAGTAAAGACAACTTATGGGATAACTTAAGAGTTTTTCTAATTTATACATGTACTTCAACTTGGCCCAGGATGTTGGTCAACTCTGAGCTCATTCATTGCTCTCTGTTACCCCTCTCCCCATCCATACAGACTGACCACCAAAAAAATGTTACTATTTCATCCTGGGGAGAAAGGAATCAACTAGCTTGAAAATAAATAAATAAATACATACATAAAAATTACGTTTCTTACTAAGGTTTTTAGTGATGCTAAAATTTTCAAAACAAATATTTTGAAAAAATATTATCATTGATATCCAACATGTTTTATAGAATCACAAATAGCTTCCATTTTAATAACTTTGTTTAGTTATACAAAAAAATAATTAATATCACTCACATTTTCACTAATTTTCTTCTTTGGCTTTATGAGGTCCATAATATTACATGTTATGATCTCATTTATGTAAGAAGAGTGGAGAATCACAGAATCATAGAAATGTCTGGGTTGGAAGGGACCTCTAGAGGTCATCTAGTCCAACCCCCCTGCTGACAGCAGGGACA
>JAAGNO010005044.1:74906-104319 GCA_033439905.1 Ceryle rudis
ATCATCTTCATGGCCCTCCTCTGGACCTGCTCCATCAGGTCCATGTCCTTCCTGTGCTGAGGGCTCCAGAGCTGGACACAATATTCCAGGTGAGGTCTCACCAGAGCAGCGTAGAACAGTAGAATCACCTCTCTCGATCTGCTGGCCACACTTCGCCCAGGATGCAATTGGCCTTCTGGGATGGAAGCACACACTAGCTGCTCGTGTCCAGCACCCTAAGTCCTTTTCTGCAGGGCTACTCTCTATTGCCTCTTCCCCAAGCTTGTATTGATAGTGGGGATTGTTCCAGCCCAGGTGAAGGACCCTGCACTCGCTCTTGTTGAACCTCATGAGGTTCACCTGGGCCCACCTCTCCAGCTTGTCTAGGTCATTCTGGATGACATCCCATCGTTTTGGTGTATCGACAGCACCACTCAGCTTGGTGTCATCTGCAGGCTTGCTGATGGTGCACTCAATCCCGCTGTCTATGTCATTGATTAAAATGTTAAACAAGACAGGTCCCAGTACAGAACCCTGAGGGACACCACTTGTCACTGCTCTCCATCTGGACTTCGAGCCATTGACCATTACCCTCTTCTGCATGCAGTCATCCAGCCAATTGCTTATCCACTGAACAGTCCACCCATCAAACCTGTATCTCTCCAACTTGGTGAATAGGATGTTGTGGGGGACCATGTCAAAGGCCTTGCAGAAGTCCAGATAAATCACATCCATTGGTCGTCCCTTGCCCACTGATGCAGTCACTCTGTTGTAGAAAGCCACTAGTTATGTCAGGCGGGATTGCCCCTTAGCGAAGCCATGCTGGCTGTCCTTGATCACCTCCCTGTCCTCCATGTGCCTTATCAGGCCTTCTAGGAGAATCTGCTCCATGATCTTCCCAGGCACAGAGGTGAGGCTGACAGGTTGGTAGCTCCCAGGGTCCTCCTTTCTACCCTTTTTAAAGATAGGTGTAACATGTCCCTTCTTCCAGTCGCAAGGGGCTTCACCTGACTGCCACGACTTCTCAAATATTATTGAGAGTGGCCTGACAACTACATCTGCCAGTTCACTCGGAACTCTGGGATGCATCTCATCAGGTCCCATACACTTATGTATGTTCAGGTTCCTCAGGAAGTCACAAACCTGATTTTCACATACAGTGGGAGTGACTTCACCACCTTGAAGCAGGGTCATTTGACAGACAACCAAATGTAAGAAAAAATCTAGGGAGCAGAAGTCAGAAAACAGAAATAATCACTCCAATCCATGTGAGAGATTATTACTGCTACCTTTTTGTATTGTAGATTATTTTCCTTCAACTCAAATTTTTAGTAGTCACAACCAAGTATACAAACTGCCCAGAGGCAGCAAATTCTATCTTTGTACTACTGCATCCAATTTCCAAAGTTATACTAATATTTTCCATTTCTAATACATGGCAGAGATGTTTTTTCCTCACAAAACATCTTTGAATCACAAGTGATCCATTGTCAAACACATACTAAAATGCTCCTTCCCAAGGAGCATTCTGTATGTTCAAAGAAATCAGTCTGAGTATTTTAAATATGTCTTACTCTCTGCTACATACGATGTACAAATCAGATTACAGCTGCTCCCTAGCAACTCACAGATGCCTTCATTCTCGAAATTCATGGCAACAACACAAAGGAAAAAAACACACCAATAGTTTTCTGTAGCTGTTGCTTTTCAGAATCACTTGCCTGATCACTGACTGCTGTAAAGGTCTGGGATGACAAGTGACAGGGAAGCTGACGGGTTGAAAACCATGACATATCACAGTAATGATGTGCACATTAGGAAAAAATTATCAGAGCTAAATCATTCTCAAGTAATACATTCATGCTGAATTGTGCAAGATGCTGGGAACACTTACGCCTCAGTTAACATCAGAGAGAGTATAAGTGCCAGAGTCAATTGGCTCACTCGGGTCCCTACTCAAAGGAAAGCAGATAATCAGGTATACTTTGTAGGATGGAATCATCAGACACTCTTAACTGTTGATAATTAACAAAGTAGTCTAAAGGACTCTAAGAAGTAATTTTTGTAATTGACACTTTCATAACCTTCATAAAACATGAGTTCAGCTCTGTACCTCTGTTACTGTATGAACACCAAAACCAGGTCTAAATATCCCCCTTTGTTAAGATAAGTGTATTTTAAGGCATTCAATTTTGTTTCATAGTGATAGTATTAAATAACAAGGCTACATCGTTATTGGTTTCACAGCAGTTTTAGCTCAGGCTTTTAGCTGAGACCGGATGAGAACCCAAAAATCCCAACTCCTAATGAATACTACATGTACAAGTGAATCTTTCTTGTAACAGAAGAAGAATAGGAAGAAAATGTTTCAAGGTTTTTCTGTGTTTTTGCAATATTTTGAGGCGGCACCTATGTAATTCTTCACATTCTCATATCCATAGGAAATTTTGTCCTGCCTCAGCATCTCTTAATGCAATTTAACACCTACTGACTCTGTCCCCAAAGGTAATTTTAACTTGTAGAAAACTATCAGAGTCGTTCTGGTGTTTTACTAACCACAGGACTTGGAAACTGTTTAGCTCTACTGTTTGGTTTGGGGTTTTTTTTGTTGTGGTTTTTTTTTTTTTGGTTTTGGTGTGCGTGAGTTTTTTCAAGGAAAATCTTTAATTCTCTCAGCTTCTACAAAAACTATCTGAACATAAGCACCAGTAGGACAGATTTTATTAGTCTTAAAGCCAATGGAAAGTTATAAATGAACTGAGAACAGTGTTTTGCTCCAAGATTACCCAGATCACCAAACACTAATTAAAACTATCGTAGTAATATCAGGACATGCCTTCCCTTGAGCCTGACCAAACTTTGTTAATGCAGCCACCTATTCTTAGTGACTTACAGATGATTTTGTTTGCTGGAGGAAGGAACTCTTCAAAATGCCAGTTTATAGCTAAGGGAGCAGAGGGATAGTAGCATCTGCAAATAATAAATGATGCTCCCCATGTTCTGGCAATTTCCATTTGGATTACAAAGAGAACTTGCAGATGTGTCTTCAAATTTCCTAACCTACATTTTTAAAAGTGATTTAAAATTCTAACATCTCAACATTGGTTAGCAATGTGTAAATTCAACAGAAATTTCTTTGGAGGTTTCTATTTTTAATGCCTACAGCTCTGGTATTTGGTTGCTTATAGAACACAGCAGTAGCAGTGTTATGCCCCAAGTGGGACATACTTTTAAAAATATTGTATTATAAAAAAAAAAAAATAACCTGTTACTGTACTTTGGGAATCTTGAACTCTTCTAACCTATCTCTTACATTATTTTAATTCTGGTAAATGGACTCTGGCTTCTCAATGAATGTATGAAATGCCCATGTGTCACTGTACCAATGCTTTTATAATTCCATTCTAAAAGTAATCCTGACCTCATTTCCCTTCACCACACCCCACTCAAACAGCAAACTGGTGTCCTCACCTTAGGGATGAAGCAAAAGACCCAAGTGTAAATAGTGTACAATTATCCAAATTATTCTCAGACAGAATTGAAGTATTTCAGAGCACCAGCCTTGTACACAGACCACTCAGCCAAACTTTCTGATAAACTATTTTATTATACTTTACTGAGGGAATAGGGAAAAAAAAAAAAAGAGTTGCTTCCTTGATTTCAGAATTTTTCTCATTCCTCTCCTTAGAAAAACAATGTAATAAAATTGCACTTTTGCAGAAAACTGCTGTTGTAGATCTACCAGAACCATTCATACAAATGACCTGAACGCAGGGAAGTTTCAGTAAATATAAAACTGGTAACCCAAACAGGGTACAAGAAGTCCTTCCACAACTTCAAAACACTGGGTTCGTTTAAATATTCATTTCAAGATGACACCAAAATTTAGTTGCATTTGTTTTTATACGGGTAAAATTCTTCTTTATTTTATTTTATGTTTAAAGAAAAAAAAAAAAAAGTGTTTTAATCTTTTGTTCCATTGAGGTCAATAAAAAGAGACAAAATGAGAAAAGAGAGGATACAATACTTTTCTGACTTTGGAGATCAGTCATAGTGAAACGCACTGGGTGGCATAATCTATTTAATGAACATGAGTTTCCTTAATTCCCATATTTGATTCATTTAAGCACTTTTTTTCCTTTCTTACAGAACTGAAGAGTACACCCAGGGCACTCCGTGAACAGCTTTGCATTTCTACAAGTGTTATGGTATTAGTTACATTTTCAGAGGTGAGGAAGGATGGAGACCATGCAGCAATATATTAATATTTTACAGGTTATAAATCTCAAGTGTCTTAAAATTCAGGGTCAAAATAGTGATTCTTAAGAATCTATAATAATCAGAACATTCAAATGAAATCCAGACTTATAAAGTTCTCCTCAAGACCTCCACAGAAATGTAAATGAAATGTATTTATTTGGCTTATTTTTCTTAAAATCAAACCATCTTAAAAAAAAAAAAAAAATCAAGTTCTTGTATTTCTTCTTTATATTTTTCTTAATCATAAAATTCTCAATTACTTCAACCTTAACAGGAGTGAATGTAGTATATTCTGGAATGTGGCCATATGTCCCTTTGGTCCATCTGGCAGTTCATCAGAGAATAGCATGAGATACAAAACTCTTTCCCTTTGGCTAAAGCATTTTCCAACTAAATCCAACCTGATAAACATAGTATTAAAAAATAATAAAGCTGGTAAAAGTAAAGGGAAATGTCAATTGTATGGATGAGATTAATTTTTTCAGTAATTAATTCCAAATTTATATAATGCCTTTGTTAATATATCCTAATATATCCCATTAATATATCCTAATATATCCCATTAACTTTATGATTTTAAAGAAAGAGACCCCTAACAATCACGCCAATCCGATAGAAAAATAAAGCAAACACAATGTTTACTGCTAACTTGTCTGTCAAACTGCCTTTTGCAACAAGAATTTCAGACCACCTGCGACAGTAGGGAAGATGCATCCAGGTATAAATTTTACATTATGTTCAAGTAAGCTGTTAAATCTTCCCCTTGAACAGACCTTTCTATACAGTTAATGAAGAGAAGGCAAGCTATATATGACAGCTTCTATAGGTAATAAGTTAGTGGCTCTATAAAGGCTCTAGAACACAACACTAACTTAGCTAAAATCTGTAAGGAATCCAACAGATAATTACCCCTAGGTTATAAATCTTGCTGGCAGAAGGAAGCTTTCCTGAACATCCCTGCTCCAGGGCTGTTCTCTTACAAGTCCAGACCAGTCTCTCTTACAAGTCACTCATCTCAGTTAAACTCTAAAGACTGATCCAAGACCTGAAAAGCTAAAAGCATGAACTGGGAATCTGCTGCCAATCTGAGTGCTTCAGCAGACTCACACCATCTGTGCATTAGGCACATAGAACTCACACTGAGCAATGGATGAAATGTGTTCATGCAGAACCTCAGCTACATGTTCAGCAAGAAAGAGCTAATTATTATAAAACAGTATTCATGAGATAAAATAAATAAAAGTTTTCTAACAATTTCTGATGGACTCATTCTGTGAATGGAGCTCATCACCACATATCAAATATCCATATGTGGCCCTCTTTCATTCTGGAGGAAGAAAAGGTGTTTCTATCTCAGTATGACTATCATTTTAAAGGCCAAGTCAGTCTATATGGGTTCACTCTACAGCTCCTGGGACTGTAATAACAACATGCCTTATGAACATCATGCATGGATTGATTTTGCAGAAATATATTAAAAAGAAAACAGATTCAGAGAATAGATTTCCTTGGAACTGCCTTTCTATCTGCTGTTTCATTCATTATGCCATTGCTTGAAAAGGTTACACTGTACAAGATGGCATTTTTTTTGCTGTAACAGTCCTAGGGAAGCTCTGGTGTTTGTCACATCAAAGCTTAACACAGGCCCACATTTTTAATACAGTGTTTATGTAAAAGGATTCTTTTCAATCCATTTGGATCAGACTAGCTTGTGCATTGCTATAAGGCATGTCCTCTACTCTGAGGTCTTCCTTTCTGGGTACTGCAGGGATCCCTCCCTCCTCTTCCCCTCTCCCTAGAGGTATTTTACAAGCTGGAAATCAGAATAATCCTTGTTGTAGTTTATTAGATTAAAAGAGCTGTCAGTTAGCTTAGTCATGGGTCTCTGCTGTGAAAGGTCTATGTAAAAATGGAAGTTGAGCATAATTCTATCAAAACGGGACTATGCATTTACTTAGTTCTGTAGTTCAGTAGACTCTTCACCTATTTTTCCTGCATGCTGAGGTAAATGTTTGTAGGTAAAGAATGTGACTTTGAACTTTGCAGTTTTTGTCTTTACTAAGACAAAATGCCAACAGATAAATGAAGCTAATGAGATCATACGCATCCTCAGTATTTATTTTGCTAGATAGATTTTAAAGTTCTATTAAGCTGCTGTCTATTCTTTCATATTTTTTTTCTGTCTATTTGCTCTATAGAAACTGCATATCATTCACACCAGAGCAGCTTCATAACACCTGTCAGCACGGAGAGTTCATGAGTTACATGAACCTGTATAAGTCAAAAGCACAATTACAAGACTGTTTTATTGTTTGTGGTCTTTTTTAAAATTTATTTAAAAACACAATATTTATAACATTAAAGAGCATATACTACACTGTGTCTTCATCGAGAGACATTTAAAGAAGTGCATTGGACATCTTGTACCTCCTTCACAAAGATTTTCCCGCGTATCCTGTTTTTCTGCTTTCAAGATTCAAGTTGTATGTACAAAAGCTTCCTATAAACATTCCCTTTGCTCTTCGAAGGAGAAAAATTCTGTTAAGTTCTAGGAAGGACCCAACAATACCCTTTTTAGATGAGCAACTACAGCAGCACTAAGATCAAGCTATAGCCTCTGTTTCTTGTGTTTACACAAGTACTTTTTAACTGCTTAAATTGTAAATTAGATGTTGTTAAGTATGATTCTTAGCAAATGTAATTCAGTGTAAATCACTGAGGTCAGTGTAGCTCTGCCAGTTTTCAACCAACAGAGTATTTGGCATCTTGAATCTTGACCTCCTGCCTTGTCAAAGCAATCTTTGCATTACTGTAATGAGGTTATTACACTGGTATTAAATCCAAGTTGGAGTTCTCCCAGATCTCACCTATACTCCTAATAATGTCAAAAAAGCAGTATTTAAAAATGTACTTCTAATTTATTTTTGGAAAACAATTTTGAGACCATTCCCAGATAGTATAACTAAGACTTGAAGGACTCGAGGAACTACACCTTAAACATGCTCAATCTTACTGATTACAGAACTTACATTTAGATGTTACTACTATTTGTGTTGTTTCATACCACCAAAGTAGTAATTTACCACAACTAATTCAGAGGAAGAATGACCTGGAGTTAAAGCTGTAAATAGAAAAATTAAAATCTGAGCTCAGTTCTTGGTTGAATCAGAACTCTCTCTGAATGGCAAATATCAATTAGTGAGTAAATTATCTATAAATTGAAGATCATGTTTCCTCCGTGCACCATAACAAAGCTCAGCTCTTGCCTACCTCTCCAACTCCTACACATACCCATTTTGCGTGTTCCCTCTACTCCAGTTATACTGGTTAGCTTGATTAAGGCAATGGATAAGTGTAGCCTCTGTCTAGAACTTCTAATTTAATGGCATGCAAGCTTTTTTTCACAGTTTTGCTTACTACAGGCATTATATTACTGTCATTGCTAATAACAGAAAAGGAGTGTAAAATGTCCATTGGTATAACATATTTTCAGAATTAGTGACTACTGAAGTAAATCAATTCCCAAATATCTAAACTTTTTTAACACTATGTGGAATATTCATGAGTGTATGACTGTGTATCTGAGCTATCCTGATAATTTCTTTTTGGTTTTTGGTTCACAGGATTTTCCTATTTTAAATAGGTACTCATCTCAACAGGTCTTCTATTTACTTAAAAAGTCCCTCACTTCAGTTTAATGGTGGTTTAGATTTGATTTTTTTTATTCTTTTGTAAGTACATATTACACTTTAAGTTTTACATTCTCTCACGTCAAAAGCTCTCCCAGTCTATAATCAAATTAACTGAGAGTCCAGACAGTGCTCCTATACTTCTCCAGTAAGCAGAAGGTAAAAAAAAAAAAAAAAAAAAAAGACAACATTCAGAAATGGGAAATTGACAGTAGCCTGTAAACAAGAGGATAGAGGGAGAGACTGCCTGGCTCACACCTCACAGGCTTTGCATTCTCCCTTGCAGGCAAGAGAGCTAATTAAAACCTTGTGGCTAGAGAAAGACATCATGCAATTTAGGTCAAACAGCTTTGATACAGAGGGATATTTTACATGATAACATCCCCCTTTCATGCTTTTAATCCTAGGATTACAAGCACATATTGATCACCTTGTGGATACCCTCTGAGATAACTGAATTACTTGCTTGGTGTTCTGTAAATTTTGGCTTTCAAAAAGAAACTTACCTACAGTATTCACAGACTTATACTTTTTTCTTAGCATGAATGTCACTATAGTATACTTTAAGTATAGTTGGTAGCACTACATATTATTATCTTTGCCCAGCAGTTCTCATTATAAGACTGTTTTGGCAGCTTGTATGTTTGCTAAATGCTAACTATATAAACTAAAACTTTCCTCGGGGGAGAAAAAAAAAAAGGAGTGACAGCGTCAGTCTCTTGCCTTTTCATTATCTATTTACTATGTGGTCTTTGCATGGAAATGCCAGGCAAAATGAGACATTAACTCATTGTTTTGTTCAAATTGGAAATCCTCTGTAATTCCTTTCCCATTGAAATACCGTATTGACCCTGCATTGTAGATTAAAAACTCAACACATGTATTCAAAGATACACTTTCTATTCCTTGGTGTTTAACAAATTTTAGCCTGAAAAGAACCTACAGGTAACTGGAGAGATTTTATCATCTAAATCCCTGAGAACCAACACACAGGTGTATTCCAAACCAGAGAGTTTCACTCCTGGAGAACATCACACCTCCCCTGCAGCTAAAGCTCAGACTTGCTGCAGTCTCTCAGCCCTTGTGGTCTAAACAGTGGGAGAAAGAGGAGATAAAAACTGAATGAAGAACAAAGGACAAGAGTTTGTGATATTGAAGTAGGAGTTAACATACTGGGAAGAATAAGGAGAGAAGAGACTGTATGGGGCGGAGAAATAGAAAAGCATACAGGAGAAAACTACACATATGGGACTGAGAACTAGTGACAGAAGGAAAGGTGAGAAGGTGGAAGAAAAATACCTGTGGAAGAGAAGAGATGGCAATAACCGCATTGAGACAGAAACACAGAGTATGTTGAGGAGAGCTGAAAGATAGCTTATGCAGCACAGAAGGAACAGAATGGAAAGTCCAGTGGTGGATCAGAGGTATGGTGTTGAAAGGTGGGATGGTGGGGAAAAAGAGACATGGCAAGTTTAGAGGAGAACAGATTATACATATATCAGAAAAGCAAAAAGGGCCCTCTTTCCTCTTAGGAGAAACTCCTCACCAAAACCCGAAGAAAGATATGATTTGCAAGCTTTGTTCTTCTCTGTCAATATACATGTAAAATCCACCTACAAAAACTCCCATCGGTGTTCCATGATGGATAAATCTTAAGATTACTCAGAAAGCTCAACAGAGAGACATTTCTCTGTTGTTGTGATGCTATGCTGGAACACCATTTGTGCATCAATCTGATGCTTTGTGTTAGGATTTCAAGATTTTTATTTCAATTTATTTGGGGTTTTCCAAGATTAATAAGTGCATCTAAAGCATCTGCCTTAAATTGTGTTGCAATTTGGAGCACAGAAGTATTAGGAAAGGCTAGAATTAAAATAATCTCTGCAATCTTCATTTACACCTCATGTACGTGCAGTGACACAGCTCTTCCTTCTATAGGATAGTGGTGATCACATCTAATCTGAAACTTCCACAATGTAGACATGGACTTCTAAGCTAGTCATCTAGCCTTCTCTTAGCATCATTAAAAAGAAAATATAATGTCCTTCAGGGACACAATTCTCATCAGACGTGCATGTCTGGGTAAAAAGTCATTAAGATCAAAGGAATAAATCAATATACAGTGTTAAATCTGATTTTTCTGTGTCTTTATTAATGGCTTTGAAGCACAGCTACTATTCATTTAATGGATCATTTGGGGAGATTATGACTTCAGAAAAACAAATCTCACAGCTTCATGTTTACTTCCCCGGCACCGAGGGTTTTTGCTGGCTGACTGGTAACTTGTTTTCCTGATGTAACAGGAAAATTTCCCTTCGTTATGGAGTCCTATATCAACACAGACAACCATCAGTTGACAGAAGGAGACATAGAACTTGTGCGGGGACAGGGAGAAGGAAATGTACGATCATGTGGTTGCATACTGGATCACGATGTATACACAAAAAGTTGTATAGGAAGAATAAACCTGACATTTTCTGAATTGTGGTTTCATTTTCCTGCAATCTCAGATATGCTTTTACCTTCTAGGAACGGAGTATAGCACAGATGTTTCTTCTCAATGTCAGAGGAATTGTAAATATCTCCCTAAAACACACATCAGGTTAAATTGGAAGAGTTGCTTAAATGTAGTTTTCATTCTCATCCTCATTTCATCTAACTAAAAGCTGCTCATTTCATGAAACGTGCCATAAAAATAGCCTCCCTTGTTAACAGAGAGCAAAGTTTTCCACTTCTGTGAATAGTTGCTTCCTGGATACTGTATTTGACACACGTATAACATAAAAGCACTTGCTTCAGGTGGAAGTGTTGCAACAATGGTAATTCTTATGTCTGATACTGCAAAGCTGATTAAATGTATTAGCAATGAGCAAGTACTGCAACATTAAGACAGTGAATTGATGGAAGTCTGTGTTATTCTTTTATCTCTCATTAAGCATTGCAGAGTTTAATTTGTAAAAAATCTTTTTACTATGTTGTGATGAAATGTTCATAATGCAGAGATGATGCACACCTTTCACTTCACTAGTTCTTGAAGTCTAAGGTGTGTCTTACTCACCGCAGCAAGCTGGTCCACTCCGCTTGCAGTTCGTGCTAATGTTACAAGATCTTCTTGCATCTTATCTACCCATGACTTTATCCTACAGAAACAAAAAAAAAAAGAGACATCCAATCAGATCATTGGCAAATCATACTTCAGTACAATTATAACACAAGAAAAGGGAAAAAAGTTAAAGTATGTTGATAAAATTGAATACAATATGTACAAGACATTCTTTGCTAAAAAGTAATCTTGGAATGGATCATAATACTAAAGCTACACCATCATAGTGTTCTCTTTTGTGAACTCAGATCTAAGCCACTTGCTTTGTTCTTTCTTTTACTTTTCACCAGACAGAGTTTGTTTCCAGGACAGACACTCTTCACCATCAGGTATATCACTGTCTGTTGTTGACAGGTACCAAGGTCTGTTTCCACCTGCAATAGAGCCTAACTTACTTTATTTATTTTTTTTTTTAAATAGAGCCTCTATCCAGCCTTGATAACCAGATTCCTCTCATACAGTTTTCTGTGGTGGCCACTACACTAAAACAAGCATGTCATAGTATCTGTTACTAGCTGTAGCAAATCTCAGCACAACAAAGCTGGTACACTGCCTGCCAGGACAAAGGGCCTGACCTATAGCTCACTCCTAGCAACGCCTTTCCAGAGGGCCTTGAGGTCCCTCTCTCAAACAGAGAACATCAACTGGGAGCAAGCTGACAAACCAGAATAAATCTTCTGGCCTGTAGGCCCTCTCTGAACACTCCAAGGAAACAGCAGTGTGACAGGCAGCAGTAAGCATAGGTGGCATGAGCTGTTTTGGCAACACACGCTTGCTCCTGGCTGCTGTTTCTCCCCAGGGAACAGGCAGCGACTTGCTGCTGTGCACGCTCAGCTCCCTGTGCCCAGTAAACCTGACTCTAAAAAAACATTGGATCCAATACAGTTTTTATGTTTCTGTGCCATATCACGTTTTGTAGCAGGAAAGGAGCCATGGTACAAATCTATTCCAGTGAGGTTCATGTTCAAAAGAAGGCTGTGTTGTTTGCCTAGCCAGAAAGGTTGATCTCCAATTCATCTATTGCATCACCCTTTTCATTACGACAGCTCTCTGTTCTGAAACCTGGAACAGTTACATATATTTATCCTAGCCATGTTGTAGCTTTAATCTGATATGCAAGGAATGACTGCTTAGATTATTCAGAAAAATAGGAAACACAGGAAAAAGAAAGACTCCATTTTTGCTGCAATACGGAAAATTTGGAAGACTAAGACAGAACAGACTGATTTTACTCCTTCTTTCCATGGTCATTAATACATTGTTTGTTAAACCACAATCAATATCTTAAAAGAGCGTATAATCTATTACCAAGCTGAATCTTGACTAGTTTTATTAAAGGATCCTTCCTCATGCTTTAGAAGAAAGAGATTAGTCATCCAAACACAAAAGTTTAAGGACTGTGACATCTAACATAAAGGACCATCTGACAGCCCAAAATAACGTGCACAGATAGGGTACTACCTAGACAGGAAGGTACTGAGTTTTACAAAAGCACCAGATTTCAGACAAATCCTTCTTCTCAATCAACCCATTATTATGGGTTGCTCCCCAATCAATAGAATGTCTCTCATGAATCTTATTTTAATTCTACTTCCCAGAAGCAGAATACTGTGACACAGTAAACAATAAATTTTTAAAGGTTTAGCTCAAAGTGTCTATGAAGCCTTCACAAAAATTCTGTAGCAGAAACTGAACTAGTAAGTTGTAATTATTAACTCATTAACCACAGATTCTGCCCATGATGCTACTGTTTTCATCCTTCTTCCAGCCCCTGGCCTGGCTTGTTTGACACTCCCATCTATTGCGTCATATGCTTTATTTTCTATTGTGTTGCATCTTTATTTTTCCCTTCTAAATCTTCGCATAAAGAACAGTCACCTCACTTTGACTGTATAGCACTTCCATTATTTCCTCACTGGATTCCAGTTGTTTCAGACATATAAATATTACATCTAAAACCACATTGAATTTAAAAAAGAAAAAGTAATGAAAAAATTTTGACTGAAATTATGTCATTATTCTCTTTCACCACTGAGCAATTTTAATTGATCTAGTTCCCAGGAACTAGAAGCTTTTAGAAGACTGTCTACCCTTTTAAATCTTCACAGTGCACATGACAAAGGCTGACTTCGAGTCCAGATGGCAAAATGCCAAGTTATAATTCCAAAATTTTGGGAAGAAGACTTTATTGATTGAATGACTATGTATGCCAAATCAATAATGCAAGAGGAGACCTTATCACACAGGTTGTGATTATCTAGATTTTCAAGAATAAGCTTTTAGCTTGCAGGTATTTTTTCTATTTGGGCCAGGCTTTAAAAAAACTCTTAAAAAGACTCTAAAATCAATGCTTCTAAATAAAATAGTTCTAAAGACAAGACAGGAGGAGTTCTGCTGTACAAAATACTCACTGGAATCTCTATAAGGGAAAAAAGAAGAACAGAAAATTGCCAAAGTTCTAAGCAAAGTGTAACATGGAATGTAAAAAATTATTACTGTGACAAAACCTTTGGCCCTTAAAAAGAACTGATGGGTACTAGAAGAGTTGTTAAAAATTCAACCATCTCATAGCTGATTAGTAATAAACTCCTAATAAATTAGTAAAAGTAAACTTTTTCACTAGCAATAGAGACTTTTAATGGGAAACTATAGAAGTGTGTATTGGAAGAAAAATTTGAGTGTCTTCAATGGAAATCTAACTGATAAGTCATTTCCAGAGGTACCTGCTCCATACCATGGCATGAAAAGAGGATTTATCTGAAAATGGGGCTACTTCCTAACTTGGTATATCCCCACTTTTTTTCACAAATCCTGAGAAAGTCAGGGAGTGCTTGCAGAATGAATGAAAGTTTCATGGAGACTCCATGAGTTTGCCCTCCAGTGCCGCACCAGAACTCTGCTGCAGGGCTTAACTTCTCATTAAACACTCACAAAGCTGAACATGCTAAGGAAAAGACCTCCAGGTGGACATGCTACTTAAACAAGTGTCCAAAACCTCCTTTTATCTATTGTAACTGAGCAGGTTTTTCTTGACACTTCTTACCCTTTGCACAATTTGACCCATCTTCAGGCAATATTGCAATTCTTTGGTGGATGTTTGCTGCACCCTTTGAGTCACTTTGCTACTTCTCTCCAAGCCAGATAATAAGTAGGGGTCTACTTCAGATTAATGCTGATGCTTTTCCATGGAGGTTCAACAGAGGCTGATAGGTGCAACAGATCAACAGTCATGGTCTGTGTTTGCTTTCTCCTTTTGCACTGTATCACCAAGAATGCTCTTACAGCCTCATTTCTTTGCTCATTAACATCCTACATCTCTAACATGGCCACATGAAAATTATATATGTTGGGATTTAGGGACCAATTACATTTTCATTGACTATTACAATTGATACCACTGTTGTTTTAATGCTCCCAAACTTTCTCTTCTATACTTTGCCTTTCCAAATCTGATGTAAAAACATTAACTTCTTGGTTTAAATATCCACAAAACCCTTATATTAAATAAACATTTAGTTGTGTATAGAAATCAGTTTGTTAAAAATCACCTCTTATGGTGTATATGTTTACAATGGCTTTAAGTCCATCATTTGCGTTTGTGAGAACAGTACCAACTCATAAGCACAAGTATGAACAAAACCAAAACAAATATGCTATCATCTTCCATTTTTGAATGGTTTCTATTTTTCTGTGTGAAAGAATAAGGTATATGAAAGGTGAAAAAGTGAAACCCATTACCCATTATGCTTTCAAAAGCATAAAATAAATAATTGAACACACTGAGCATTTTTATGATCCATTTCGGTTATAAAAATTCTAGGTGTTATTTCTAAGTCAATAGAAAAAATCAGGGAGGATTGATTTTTAAATTGACCTTTTTCATTTCCCACTGGTTTGAATTTTTACTGTATATATTACTCTTTGTCCTAAAAGGAAACTGGAATGGTGACAACTTATATTAGTTTGTTAAATGTGATATTTTGGAAAAAGTTACCCTTAAAAATATGAATAACTTATTACTGCTATTACTTGCAAATTAAATATGGATCATTTTCCTCTGTAACATGCAAAAATATTCTTGATTTTTCATTAAATACTTCCTATACGTTGTCTAGAATTCCTGCCTCCACACAATTAGCCTACATCTTGCCTTCTGAAGTTAGTCACAAAGACTAGTTTTACATTTTTCCTTTTTTTGTTTGAATTTTCAATTGAACTAGGCTTCTGCTTCAGTCAATTTAAACAGAATTCTTCAGAGCTGACCATTGTATACACAGCTAAGTGAACTGAACTGCCTATCTCCCACATTGTCTTTAGTGAAGCCCTGGAGAACTTCTGATTCCTAGTCCAGGTTTTCCAGCATAGCTAGGCAACATGCTCAACTTTTAGACAGGTTAGGGTAGACAATATAAGTTTCTAAACTGGAATAGGAAGAGCCCACCTTCATTACAATGTAATGGCAATTTTCCTCACTGGCTGCAACTTAAATGTAAATAATAATGTTTCTTCCAAGACTTACTGTATATTTACCTTAAAAGACAATTTTCTTTCACATTCATCTTAGTCTATTAGACCTTCTCTAGTGGAACCTGACTTTTTCTTACTTGCCTGTACAACAGCTAGTACACCAAGGTCCGACAAAATAAAAAGTAATAACTTTGGAAGGGTATTTCTAGATTGCTATCAAAAGTACAACTGATAAAATGGCATTCTGCAACTCTGAGGAAGATCATTATAATTACTTAAATAACATCATTAGTATTATTTATAAGGTCTAACATCAGTATTTCTGTGGCTCAATTCTCCCATCTTTCCACCTGACAGAAGTGTGTGTTTGAGATATTTTGTACTTCTGATAGATTGTTTTTCACAAATGGACACAATCACGTTTAACTGTCATGGGAAGATTTGGCAGAATGCTGAAAAGGCAATTTTTTTTTTTAACTTTTTTTTTTTAACTTTTTTTTTTTTTTTCCAGTTAAGCAATCATCTTCTTTTTTTCTAAAGTGTGTCTTTAGAAAAATGAAACAATAGCCTTTAGGTACTGAAATGCTTGTCTGGTGTTCCTTTTAACTGAAGCCTGTAGTGCAGTATCTATCTGACAGCTGCTCATGGTCAGAGTTTATTTAACAATTGGAAAGCTGTCACAGCAAACGTGAGCTCCCATGACTTAAAGAAGCAGCAGTCATTTTTTTTTCTGCAAAAGGCACCAACAGAAAGCCTGTACAAAAGGTTGGTTTGTTCCTATCATTATTAGTTTGGCATGAACATTGCAATGGATGTTCCACTGAAGGGTGATTACATTTTGCAGTACAATTGAGTTTAACCCCCTCCCCCCCAGGTTTTTCCCATATTAAGCAATGACTAGACAGAAGGAATGCATGCACGCCTTTCCATAGCAACTTCTAAGTGATTTGAATGATGAAGGGGACTGTCTGGTTAAAGACAGCCAGACACAGGTCATTTACTGGGGAATTGGAAGGTACAACCCTGCTGCTGTCGTCTGGGCTGTGATCAGATTGATGAAGAAACTGCCAGAACACTACAGAGCCATCCATCCACATTACATTATTAGCCAACCAGCTACTTTGACAGCACAGAAAGCTTTATTATTACAATTTTTCTTCTTTTTCTTTTTTCCTTTTTTTTAAAGACAGTTATGTTTCCTAAAGTCAGAATTTCACATGTACATCCCTAGTCACACTCCAAGTAGAACTCAATGTAGCAGGTGCTAGACTAAAAGATCTTTCTTTTAACTTAATTAAAACATATTTTTATGTTTAACCTGCTTACTAAACTATACTTGTAGAACAGAGCACTGCTCAATTACAAGGGTAAAAGAAACCAAGAGATCTAGACATTGGACAGTCTGGTGATAACCTTTTTCATGATGAAACTGATGCAATTTTTTTCTGCTGACTTCAACGAAAGTAGATTCATGTAATTATAAGCCAGAGCTTTGTAGACCACGCTAATTTAAGGTCCATTAGCTGACTTCTGCTTGGATAATGTCTTATGATCTAAAGAGTCAGGCACAGAACTTAACTCTGACAATTGAAGTCACTTGATATGTGGGAGATCCGCATCCAGCTCTCCTCAGTTAAGATTACGTTTTGCTCAAGTTTCTGAACAGTTCTTGCATACAAAAATAACAATTAAAGTAATGAAAGCTGTAAGGAGTAAGAGGAAGAAGTGTTTTCAAAATAGGTCAATATTTCTTAAATTATCAAAAAGGAAAAAAACACATAACACGTTGTTCCAAATTCAATAGAAAAGTGGTGTTTGAAAAATAAAGATAAATGAGATCAGACTCAGCAACAGTGAGGAGGCAAGTCTTGCTATACTTATACTCTATTTTATGGCTCAGAAAAACCTTCACTTTCAGGATCAGATGCTTTTTAGAAGATTTGCTGTCAGTGAATGACGGGAAAGTCTACAAAATTATCATAAAAGCAGGATTCTCAACCATTCGTTGTCCCTCTTAGGCAACACAAAAGGGCAAACAAAACCTGTTACTGTAATTTATAGAAGGCAAGTGAAAGAAGAACATATGTTACAATGGAATTACTAACCTTCTACACAGAAATTACCTGTGTTGCCGCATTTATACCTCCTACTGCAAAACTACTGAGTTTTAATACCACTATATATTTTGATGGCCTATTGAGCTGACAGTACTCGTATTTCAGGTAGGGAGGCAGATGGATAGATTTATAGTGAACCAGACTTGGGAAGGAGTAATAAAGGTAAGTCTTGTGAAATACTGAACAAATTGTCATGATGTGTTAAAATCCCACTGATTCTAAATCAGACAAAGAAAAGGGTTGCATATGGAGAGACTGATGCAAAGATCACTGAAATCCCATGGTTATCAGATCAAGCTCTTGAATCTCCACTGCATAGCCAGAAAATGAATAAGAGTTATATAATTTAGATATGATATAAAACCATTTAAAGCAAAGTAGTCCATATAAGCATTTGCAAATTTTCCAGAACCTTGCTATAGGATTTGTAACAGTCCAATTAGATGCCACAGAGCAGAGGAGATTTAAATTCATCATCTGGAGACTTGCTCACCTCATTCTTTAATGTCCAAGTTATAGATCCCTCAGGGTGGCTTACAGCCCTCCAATACTCATTTTTCTGTCGTTTAGACATATGGTAATGGTCTATGTGAAGGTACATCAGCTTAGAACTATAGTATAAATACTATATATAGTAAATGGCAATTTCCAAGGAAGTTAAGGATTCGGAAATTTAAGGGGGCGTGTGCTCCAAGTGTTGGGAGATCCCACTTTATTCCAATGCAATAATGATAAAAGCATGTAGATCCATCTGTTGAAAAATATATCACACAACTTTTATACAAGTGTTTCAAAGAACGTTTGTGCAATAAAAGCAGAATACAGTTAATTCATGACATTTAGCTACTGCACTGAGGGAGGAAAATAGGGAAGTTATGCTATCACTGTGCATGCAAATGGATGCACAAAATGCATCATCTGCTCCATAGGCAAAGATATTTCTTCTGTTGGCAAGAGGAACTAAAAACAGTACTTAGTTTCTATACACTCTTTGATTGCCTTATCTGCCCAAATATGACCACCTGCTGGACATTTAGCCTGCAAGGACTTTCCAGATATAAGACAAATCAAATAACCAAGGGCAGAGGGACCACCTTGTTCTTTTCTGTTTTCAAAATGTGAAATCTTTGCTTGGAATATTTATTTTACATTTGTCATATTGAAACATTAGGGAAGTAAGAAATAATTTCTATGTCATGTCTGTCATTCTGTGGAAAGGGTCAATGTAGACCAAAAACTCTTCAGGATACACTTGAGTTATGGTAGTAGATGTTTTAATGTTTAGACTTGGGATTTTTAACCTTTTATTTCATGTTTAAAACATCAATCACAGAAGCAATTAAAATTTTCCATTTTTTTTCCCCCAAATACTCCTTCTCTATATAAACACGGATCCTCTCCATCATAGCCTTCACAGAACAAGCATGCAGGAGTATTCACTAATGACTGCTCTACCAGCTGCTCTTTCAAGGATTCCCTCTGTATCACAGATAAATGGGCAACTAGGAACCCAGTTATGCAGCACCAATATAGACAGAAGCAGAAGGAACAGCCCCTTGATTTGGCCAGCAGCTTAGAAGATTTAAGTTCCACAGGACAACGTCAATGTCTCATAGCAAGAGACAGGTAGATCTGTCCCACCCCAATAATTGCCTATGTCCTAACATATAGTTTATTTCTTGAGTCCCTGTGGCAGGTTCTAGGATGGAAATGGTCAACTGTGGATGGCTTCATGAGCTGCTTAGCATTTTCCCCATTGCCTACAAAAGGAGAAACCTTTCTGCATCCTCACCTAGAACCTGTAGGCCCAACTAACTCTTTCACCCCTATATCATTTCTATAGCCCTGGACAACAGGTTGAATTGCTGTTTTGCTCTCACCTTCCAACAAAACCTTGCATAAATATCTCTATCAGAAGGCTTCAAGGATGGATCTGAGAACAGCACTCCCTGACCAGGAGGCTAGACCTGCTCACTGCTGCTCAGTCCCATTGAAATACCCTCTCCTTGTATTTAAGTTCCGTTCTTCATCAGTGATTGCACTTCTCACTTTAGCAACTGTGTGATAGAATCTTCAAAGCATCCTGTCGCTAAACAGGAATGACCAAGTAGTTCCTTAAACATGGTGTTCACTTGCAAGAGCCAAGATTGGGTCATAGTCATATTATTTTATAAGCTTGTTCAATATAAACCAAGTGGCTGAAAGGTGTTTAATCACACGTTCATAATTACAGCTTCTGCTTCACAAATATTTCCCTTCAGTTTGCCAAAAAGTGTGCTTTTGGAGTCTAAAGCTTCCTAGCAAATAACACGAAAAATATACTTTCATAGAAATTACTGTTGCACAAAATATTATTTATTAATTTAAGATCAATCTTTAATGTACTGACATAGATTCAGCTGCAAAATTATTATAAGCTGAAAAAAATCTTTAAAACTTATTATGCTTTAATTAACAAATACCATAGTGCTAAAACAGTTTAACAGTGAAGACATTACAAATTTTCAGCTCAAACAACTGTCAGTAGTCCTCAGATGTGTTTCATTAAAGGCTTTTACAATCAGATATACATCTAGCACCATTTTACTGCTTAGCACTAAAAAAACAATCAAACACTTAAAATGCAGTTACTATTTCTGTGGCTGAGAAATACAAATTCAAAATGAAGAGTCCCAAATTTGCTTCTAATCTGTACTAGATAAAACAAGTGACATTTGTTTTAAATTGCAGTGGTCTAATGTATCACCTAGCCTATAGCTCTCCCGGAGGAGAAAAGCACCTAAAATGCCTCTCATCCTCTCTTTGCTTTACCTCTGAGAACTAGTATTTCAAGAGTGTCCAATGCAATCTGTACTGAGTTCATTCCTTTAGTACACAGATACTCCAGTAAAATCATACATTCCATTTAGTCAAAGGGAGACTGAAACTGAATCTCACGTATATCACTACAGTTATTCCAGTACTATAGAAACAGCACCTGGGTTAGAAGCTGGTCTCTATACAAAGTAATATGTAAATAATGTTCTTTTTTCATGTTTTTTATATTATATGGTAAGTCTGTTAATGGTATAATGACTTTGGAGAATAAAAAAGGAGGTCTCAAAAAAAAAAAACATTGAAAAATAAAACTCAGTGTAATAGAAGTTTACAAAGTGCTTAACTGTACAACTTTGCTAATGTGTTTCAGGAAAAAAAAATATTTTATCAGTTGTATTTAGCATAGCACACTTATACTTTAACCGTAATTTATACTGAAATTACTTATTCCCAAAACTAATAAGGATTACATTTTAGCCTCAGAAAAGAAGTATTAGGAAATTAATATATGGCATATTGGATATGAGTAGAGATTAAAGGAAAAAAGAGAGTTTCATACAAACTAGGAACAGGTTCAGAAACATTCATTCACACACATGTCCACCAATACAACTCAGTGAGAATTTGATCTAAGCCATCTAATTTGTGCCATTAGTATTGCAGTGTCTTGTCTTCATGCTTCTAGAAAGCAGAAGCTACACACATGGACTATTTTTTTTGTGCTCTCCATACTGAATAAACTGTACAGACCACTGTGATAAGACACATTTATCTCCTTAAATCATGCAATTAGTTTGAGCTGCTGTTTCTGGTAGGATATTTACCTTTTTTCATAACTTATTTGAAGATACTGTGTGAAAATAGATTACTTAATGTCTACATTACACAGCAGCATAATATCACTGTATCATGAGATAGTATGATCACACTCAATTCAAAACCTGCCTCAGCCTGACAAAGAAATACTGGATCAGAGCTTAGATTAAAAAAAAAAAAAAAAAAAGTACTGAAGTAATATAAAATGTACAGTAATTCAGATACAAATTAAATCTTCAGCTCTTTTGGTTTCAGAGAAGTGGCCATCTGTCCATCTCAGTCTTCCCCCACCTACACTTCTGAGGAAGTGAACACTGTCTTCACTTGTGTTAACAACACATGGATACATTCTTAAATTGGTGTATCCCAATGTCTTTCAAGGACTTGAGGTATAAATCAGCACCTGCATTAGAAATCAGCGTTGTTGTTGGGGTTTTGTTGCTTTGGTTTGGTTTGGGTTTTTTTATGTGAGGAAAAATGGGTATTAAAGTACTTCACTTCTCACAGAATACATTAAGGGCAACTAAGGCAATGACATTGCATCAGCAGGAAGCTTGGTTGCTCACTTCTCTATATTTATCTGATTCTCTGATGTGGATTTTGGTTGTAACAGCATTAGTCCAACACACAGGTCTGCAATTAGCACCAATAAATCATTGAAGTACCCTGTGCCAGGGGCTTTGCTGCACTAAAGTGTGTGAGCAGGTGCGTAATTCCACCTATGCACGTGGTACTAGTCATACAACTTAAGTACACCACTGGACTGGGTGTCATCACTCAGATCCTGTACAGCAAGTGTGCCTTTTCTTTGTTTGCCACTTGCCTAAATGTAAAAATTAAATGTAAAAATAGAGGGATGCTTAAAGATAAACAAGTGTTTATACGCTCTAGAAGATAGGGCTTGATTGTATAGGGAAAGTCTTCCTTACAACTCTATATGACATAATAATAATTATTGTTTAGTATTATTATTGTTGCTATTGTTGTTGTTATCATAAACAGATATGTTATTTGTAATGGTCATTTAATATCAAATTCATTTTTGAAATATTCCATGATTATTTAAGCACTGAAAAAAGCAACTAAGGTTAACAAAAAAAGCATAGGGTTTTTTTACACAACTATGAGCTGTTCACTGCCAAGCTTCAAATTTTCTAACCTCCTTTCAAATGCAGTTTTCTGTGATGTTGCTCCCTCTTGTTTAATAATGACAAGAATTCATAAATAAAACACCTATTATATCAGATACCAGGATGCCACCTTCTGATAAACCCGTGTAGTCTAAGGAAACAAAACAAAACAAAACAAACACAAAACCAAAACCCAGCCAAACAACAACAAAAAAAACATAACTCCATCAAACTATACTCCATCAATTTAATGTTACTCTTCTTCTAATTTTTTTTAAATTATTCTATACTTTAAGAAATTCTTGTTGTACAGTGTACTCCAAAGAATATTACTTGAAAGCCGCACATCCAAATTAATCAGCTGTTCCGTTTGCAAATATATTCTGCCTTTCAAAGCCTGACTTCCAATGTGCAAAGCTGTCACCTCCCTAACATGCCACTGCTGTGGCATGTGTGGTAATAGCATTTATAGTAATGAGGAGACATTTTTTGGAAAGACCTAAATAGACTCCATCTTCTCAAAGACAGGCACTATCTGCATTCAGTGCTGCCATTTAAAACAAAAAGTAAAATATCATGACAAAAGATGCAAAAGATGTAAAGAAGAGATTATTGTACAAGTAAAAGACTGGCACAGAATATTAAATTTCTACAGAAATTAGCATCAAATTAGCATAGCCATGCTGTCTTTAAATTCTTTCCATTTCACAAAGTCACGCTGAATTACATTGAGTTCTTGCTAAAGGCACAGCTGGCATGTTGTGGTTGGGATGCAAATGCATATTAATGGCTATTTGAAAAGGATAATAGTATACAAGAAAATAATCAATGCATTCTTTTCCTCTTGTTCAAGAGGTTATCAATCTGTTCCCACACACACTGCAGTTTTCTGACTTTAAAACAGTTTTGAGAACTGTCCATTACAATATGAGGTCCAAATCCATTAACTCTTTGTATGTTAGTAAGCCTAGGGGAGGTCAAGAAACCTAATCACAAGATTATGACAGTGTCTGCAAAGGCTGGTGCAGGTGGACCTTAGATATATTAAAATCGTGACTCAGTTTCACCAGGCTACTAGACAGACCAGCTGTATATCAGATGTGCTAGCATACTGTAAACTGACGGAAAAAAAATCAATGCAATTACCCTTTGAAGGACCAGCAGCAACCAAAAGAATATTTCAATCTCCCACTTTACAAAATTAACCTTTTGAAATGGCTAGTGTCAGGCTTGACAGGCCAGTTAAGTCATGAACAGCTGTGTAGGTCTTACATTTCTGTTGTAATCCTCAATTACGATACATATTATTTTTCTTAAATCTGCAGCAACTGGAGATTGAAGGATAATGCTAAATGTCACTGTTGGAGTGATACAAAGTGTCAGCTTCATTCTTTAAAAGAAAAAGAACTCTTACAGATAGCTCACAAATTACTTACGTAAACCTTAGAAAAATAAGAGTTCATGATGTTTGGGCTTCACATTTGAAAGCCTATTTGAAGAGACTGCAAGTGTTATGATTCACAAAGCTCAGGCACAGTAATGGTTTCCAACTGCACATACAGGGCCAAAGGGCGATTAGGGTCAGTTCACAGTAAAGCTGAACAAGAATGACATTAAATATAATGCAGCTTTAAAACAATGCCTTCTCACAGTGGCTTTGCTCTCCTTTCTCATATTGGGGTAAATGCTCTAAGGTCAGGAGGCCACAAAGCTTGTCAGTGCGTTCAATGCACATTAAAAAGACAGGCCATTAAGGAACAGTCTCTGACATTTACTTGGAAGCCAACCGTCCCCTTGTCCCCTTCCCCCATTTCAACACATTCTCTAATTAGGCATCAATACAAGGCAATATAATTGATGTCGTAGTCATTACCAGGAATTACCCATTCTCCTATCAAACCAGAGTGTACAGAAAGGGCTGTGTTTGAAATGGGTGAACTTAATTGCCCAATGGTCCCCAAGAGGGATGTACAAATAGATCAAGACATCACACACGCACAACTGATCTCAGCTTTGACACAAGTTTTTTGTCACTCCCTCATCCATCTTTGCTTACTAGGGTTAATGGTGGCTGGAGTCGACACTAGACAATTTAATAAATAAGAGCATTGGATGTGTTTCAAATGAAGCATACCAGAACACAGGATTTAGTGACATTTTGATTAAAGGTCCAAACATAGTGAAGGCTTTTTGTGAGGCAGCTGCTTAAAAGACAATCTATTTGAGTAAAAACAGAACAGGGTACTTGGTATCCCTTGGCAATTTACTGTGAAACATTTGTTTGCTTCACAACAATCTGATTCACAATCATTGCACTTGCATGGTTGGTTGATTAAATCAGTATCTCTAGAAGTCATTACAGTGAGCAAAGAAAAAAAAAAAGTCAATTGCTAAAGTAATGCCTCCCTGTGCTATGCAAAATAGATAAATCACGAGAGTGTATTCCATTTCCTTTTCCAACACCTCATTCCATTTCTATTTCCCAGTATAAAGCATGGGGGGTTCTAAGTTACAAAGTCATAAATAATATTTAATTAAGAAAAGTGTTAATCCAGAACAGTGGTGATAGTTGTTTTGAAGGGAGTTCCAGACCAACAGTTTAATAAACAATTGCAGATTCACTGATATTGACCTAGGAAAGTAAAGAGAAAGATGGATATTCAAATAGAAACAACAGCAATTTGAATCTAATCATAAAAACACCACAAGCCACACTCCACCTCAGGCTGTCTCCCCCGTGATGTGATCTGCACTATGACAGGTAGAGATGCCTTGTTTCCAACCTGAGCTATCAGAAATAACTATATCAGAAGTAACTAAAGAGTATTTAAAAAACACAGATATTAAGTATTCAGGCAAAAAAAAAAAAAAAAAAGAGGGAAATAAGATAAAGCCTGGCATGCAGGGAAAATCTTAACTCTGGAGGGTCTTGCTGCATTTATTTATTCCTGGATGGGTGTCAGTAAGTAGAAGAGAGCAATAGCTTACAGGGAGAGAAAGTGGGAATGAAGGGACACAGCCCTTATACTGCAAAAGCACAAACTATAAGATCAAATTGTTTAATTTAGACAAATCTCTGTGAATGAGAGCATTTTAACTTTTTTTTTTTTAAACTGTATTTTATTCATAAAATGCTACCCTGGGCAGTTTCCAAATTGCTCAGTGAAAGGCTGTCGATATCATTAGCTAAGATGAAGGAGCCTTTTAAACCAGGTGCAGTTTCTGCATTTCTCTTCATTGTCATGACTGTAATACAATTTTGCTGTGACAACATACGAGATTCCAAGGATACATTGAATGCCTTGACAGCTCTGAATATGTAACATTCCCCAGATGGAAGGCAAAATTTTAGTACAGCTGTGTTCTCATGTTCACCATAAAGATAGTTCTGAAACACGAGAGCCACACCTTTGCCAGACACTCATTCACTAAGTGTCACGATCTACAATTTTCTTCTTTATAAGAATATTTTTCATAATTTTATTTTTATTTTTGTTTGCATTTGACATCTTATGCCGGTATTTTTTATATCAAAGTTCTTTCTTGCCTGTTCCATTGCATGTAGGTTAAAATAAACTGCACAGCATAGTAAGGTGTGTGCCATTTGCTTATTTCAAAATATTCTCTCACACAGAGACATTTCTAATTAATTTAGTAGTACCTGAAATGTGTACATCAAAGAAAATTGCCTGCAACAAGCACTAACCCATTATCCAAATTTTGTCAAAGATTCTGGTTGGATTGCACAGAAGAAAGGTCAGAGTCTTCTCCAGATGAAAACTGATGTGTTACATTGCAACCATGAAGACAGCTTTAAATGTAATGCCTGTACCATTGCCCATCTCTTACATCCTAATTACAGATTAATGCTTCAGAGATGCATTGGAAGGTGCTAGATTTTCTTTCTCTATGGATTACAGGCATTATATTAGATAAATATAGCAGATAAGATTCAAACAGGACCAGATCCTCAAGTGTGATTTGAATGATCACAACCTGAAAACATCATCTGAGCAACCTCCATGTGCCAAAAAGTCAGTTTCACTGAGCTGAGTCTTTCATGAATAGAAATAGTTGTATTTCCCTTCCTCAACCATCTTCACTAATCTCTTGTTTATTTAAGAGGCTGTTAAAGGACTGCATTCAGAAATCATGAATCAGGCCTCAAATTCAAGTGTGTGGTTTGAATTTATGCTTAAATGTAATGTTCAGAATAATTTTATTTTACCTTGGCTTTATCTACATTATTTCAGAGAGCTCACAATGGCTTTTCAAGTATTATCCCACTTTCAGCAGGTAGTAAAAACAACAAACCCCTTCACTGATTTTGTTGTCTGAAAGTTAAGCAGCAGTAACAGGCAGGTACTTTATGGATTTTCTTGGTACGAGGCCGATATATTTTTCATGACTAAAGAATCTGTGTACTCAACCTCCATTACATTAATTACAATCTGAGGGGGATTTGTGTAACCTCCTTTAGGTTCTCAATTTAGATTTTTTAAATTGCCCCTTTGGAAGTTTCTGCCTCTTACGACTGACTGCATGGACTGCATGGGGAAGTTAAGTGTCTGAACTGGTCTTTCTGAGCTGCACCTAAAGATTGTATCATGGGGTAAAAAGCACAGGAACTTTCACAAGTATGTAATACCTTATGTTGCTTTGCTAAAGAAAACATTCCTTCACTAAATTGTCAACCTGCTTCTCTCAACAAAATCCCCCTCTTAAATTCAAGTGAGAGTTTGGGAATGGGCCAGTCTACCACCTGATCTGTGTGGGTATAGAAGAAGGTAAACAAAGACAGAGACATCTGACCACTCCCCATTTGTAAATTAACATACCCTTTTTTCTAGTAGCAATCATGATTGCTGAAGGCTACCTAGAAAGCATTCTGAGATCAACTGATGTTTAAAAGGACCTTAGCACACAACAAAGTAGCACAATGAAAATTTGATCCATTTATATCCCTTTCTAAGCATGTCACTGAAACATAATCTTTCATTTAAAAGACAAGAGTGCAGTGCTATGTGAGATCTGTTGCCTGCAGTACAACAGACAATACTTTAGATAAGAAGGATGAGGTAGCTTTCAGTCCTGCAAAGGTAACAGACTACTTTAATGAAAGTTTAGAATTTGTGTTTAATATTTAATCAACTTAATACTTTGATTTATGTAGGCTACTGTATATCCTCCAAGGGAAAGAGGAGAGTACTTTCACAGAAGAGCATTTGGGGAGAAAAATGTTGACATTTCTACTCAAGTTAAACTCCTAATTGTGTATAAATCTTTTATAGTTCTGTTTCTCTGAATAAATTACTTCCACATTGCAAACACAAAATCAGATATATCTAAACTGTAGTTTATGATAAGCACTCACCATAAAAGACCAACTTCTCCTGAATAACAGCACAAAACCAGCACTAGTATCAGACACCAGAAGAACTGTTAATGCACACACAATACAGGGCTATTGACATGTTCTTCAACTCTGTAACAATTCTTTACTGAGAGAGCTAAAAGCAGTTCTAGATAGAACAAAATGGAGGCAAAACAATGATGTGCCAATAAAAGGCCAAAGAAGAAGAAAGATTTTTTTTTGTGGACCAGTAAACTGTAAAACCTGTTGCTATTCACTGTCATAAGATTACAGTATTCTGTCTTCTCCACTTCTCATGGGATACTTTGAAATTGTATCTTGTTCCACCTAAAATCCCATATCCTTCAGCAAGTGAGCATTTATCACATTGACTTTTGACTTCTACCATTTCTTTTCAAATGACAATCCAAACAGTGTGTCATCACAAGAAGAGTCACATCATCATTCACACAGTCCATTGGTAGTGGTTTTAGGGAGGCAAAGTGGACAGATTAATTGTGTTCCTTCAAAAAAAAAGTAAGTGACCTATGAAATGTGAAGCTGACCTTTTATTTGTTATCAGTCATCTGGACAAGTAAAAGGGACCACCCTCTTTGTTATGCTTATTGGTCTTTTGTCAACACTACATGATCCAAATTGGTATTTCCTGAAAGGCTAAAGCAATTACAAGTGACCTGACAAATCATAGAGGAAATCATGTCAGAACCATGTAAAGTGTGAGCAGAAATCACTTAGTCCTGCAAACCTCTCCAACCCCCTAATATTGAGGGAGAAGGAAGCAGAACCATACAGAGCAGTTGTACTTTTCCACATGCACTCAAATCCTGAGCACGCACTCAATGCAATATAAAAGACATCTCGTTCTACATTGCTTTGCACTGCTTTACCAGCAGTATAGGCTGATTTGCTTTAGTAGCTTCCAGAGTAAGAGTGTCATGGCAATAGAGAAAACAAGTCCTACTAATTTTCCATTGGGAAAAACTGATATTAACCAACAAAGCATTTAACATTTCAAAAGAAAAGCCAGAAAACAGCTTTGTATGTAGCTGTAGTTAAGTGGTAAGCCATTAGTTCTTTCTAAAGCTACCTTTTAATGGTTTAAGACAGACACTACCTGGTCCTTTCCAAGCTGGCCTCTTCCACAAGCATGAGAGAACCAGCTCTCTAACTTTGCCTGGTATCATGTCACCTTTAGGCACTCCGAGCCAGAGTGTCTCATGGACTGGTCACAACTGATTCCTCCAGAGATGCATCTACTCACATGTCCTCTAGAAAAATATTACTTAGCTAGCACAGCCATAAAATATAACACTAGATTTCTCACACAGGGATTTTTTTATTCATGGCAGCATGCTAGCAAACCTAACAAATGGCAAAGTGCCAAGGTTATCTGTCTTATAGCTTGAACCCAAAGAATCTGAACTATGGCTCTTTTATACACATTTACCAAGTTCCTCATGTGTTAGCTCATTCATTCTTCTAGTAGTTCTCATCTGCTATCATCTGCATGCCATTTAGTTCATTGTTTTAGCCGTATACTAAAGACTCTCTCAAGCCGCAGTTACTAGCATGCGGCTAGTTATTCAGCATGCGGCTTATTTGTGATATCTATTTTCAAATGCCTATTTAGATGTTTCTTGATCTGCACATCTTCTGCCACA
>JAAGNO010005044.1:106343-122774 GCA_033439905.1 Ceryle rudis
TTATTAAAAAAAAAAAAAAAAAAAAGAGAGAGAGAGACCATTGTAAAATAGTTTGCAACATAAAGAGTTTTCTGCTTATTTTATCCCTTCTGGACTCATTTCCATAATGATAGCCTTCACTGCAATCATTCCATCAACTCATAAGTAAATCAAAATGCATTCAGTGACTGGTAAGAACATGAAAGACCAGAAAGGATTGTCTCAAGTGACAGAATTGCTGTGTAGGTCTGAGGTACTTGTATGATGGTTGGGGATGAGGGTGCATTGCCTACTTTGTCAATGCAGCCTCACCACTGTTAAGAACACGTGCAAAAGAAATGGAAATTACAGAACAAGCGCGTTACAGGGTGAGTTTCAGACCTGTTCCCAGAGTCACAGCTGTGGTGTACCAGGGTGTCAGGGCTGTGCCTGTTTGCACATCCAATACACTTGGCCATTAACTCCCTGAGCAGTCCAGGAACTCCTGCACAGATAAGATCATGGACTGATCTGAGTCAGAGGACTTACTTTAGTCAAGGTGAATGACTGAATCCCAGCCACCTCCACAGAAAAGTAACTACCTAGTGCAGGAGCTTTTGAAGAGGGAACTTCAGCCACTCCTGAAGATCCCCCCAGGGAGCTCCTGCTGTACCTGTACTGATTGGGACATTTCACTGCATCGATCAGCACCCTTTGGGGTAAATCTGGCCAGATGCTCTCTTAGGTGACTTCTGCTACAGAATTAACTAAATTGTACATTTATAAGTTATTTTCAAATATTCAGCAGAAACTGGTCCTGCAGATCAAAGTGTGTTCATGTAGAACATTCTTTGTATATAAATAAAGCAGCTAGGAGATGTTTTGTATGTACTCTAAGATAATTTATAGATATGGATGACATTTGCACTTAAGTCATCACGTAGGACACTGCATATAAGAATTCAGCAGAACAGTGCTCATGACAAAATTATAAAATACTTCTTGCAGTTGCTTTTTCAAAGGTATTTCAAAATGCAGTACAATTATATGCAGAAAAAAATAATAAATTGCTTTGAATTATAAAATTCAGTATAAAAACACACAAGAAAACTTATTATTTTCACAGCAGTTTAAAAGAGATCATCTAGTTCTTTAAATGTGTATGTATGAGCACGTGTATGTATATGTAAATATATATACAATCATTACAGAGAAGCCTTTCACAGTGATTCATGAACACATCAAGTGATTAATTTCAAATACATATAGCAGTAGCAGAAAAAATGTAAATTTACACAGCTCAAATTTGTAGTTATTCTGGAAAATGTTTACAAATAAATATAAGCAGTTAATGGATATAACTCTACTATTTCTCAATCTCTACCTTTAGTAGAAGAGTTTTTCTGTACTCCCATATTAAAAGGTATTTAGCAAATTTCTGTCTATTTCTTTCTAATGTGTGTAGAACCACTGCTGTAAACAAACCTGCATGAACATGTGTGTGGATTTACACAGACATACCCTTTGACATTTCACTCTATCAGAAAATGATGATCTGATTTTTGTATTACAATATTAAAAATCCATTTTTACATTTCCCTGTCCTTAACTTAGATCTTAATCCTGCAAACTCTTCTGTATAAGAAACCTTGTGCACCTGCATGAAAATCACTTAAGGTAACAAGAAAAATTAACTTGCAACTTCCCATGTGGAACTGATTACAGAACTACTGATTCAATCTACAATGAATAGAGCAAAAAAGAGTAAGTACAGCAACATCAGCTTCCCTGCACAAAGTAATAAAAATGGCCAACTTTCTACTCCTCTTTTCTGCAGTGCATATATCTAACTACTCATTAGCTTACTACTGTGTTTTTCTTACTTATCCCATACACAATTTCCACTCAAGGCATTAGGAATCTAGTGCAAATAAGAGCTGTGTAGCAGGCATTAGAGATCTGCAATGCAGACTGAAGAACAGATTTTGCTACTCTTTCAGTCTGTGTTTTCCTATGTGGATACAGATTATTCTGGTTAACAACAATGTCATCTCAGAGTGCAGTGATATACAAGCTTAATGGGAGAAAAAGGAAGAGCTCTAACACACTTTAAAATGACTAGCTGTACCAAGGTGTTGAAGCACACGTAAAATTACTTGTGCTGTAAAAAAAATATCTTCAAGGCAATCTCTAACATGCTATTATAAAATTTGTATCAATATAAGAAATTAGAGTGGTTCTCCAAAAAGCCAGAATAGGTTCCATTTGTATTATAGCTAATAATGATTTGCCAGGTAGGAATGAACCTAAAAAATAGATTTTTTTTTTTTTATGATTTTCTTACTTTGCTTCCTGAAAAGAAAAAGGACATTCCATGGCTAGGAGGATTCTTTAAATCACTGCAGGGACTTCTAAGCATTATCAGCATCTCCCACATCTACTATTGTGGAGAAGCCATAGATTATTTTCATTTGAAGAATTTAAAAGCATGAAGAATTTAATCTCTATATCAGCAAAGTACTGATAAAAAACCCTGACATTTTACAAGATTATCAGATTCAGACAATGAAGCCGTTAAGGTGTGGTACCGGAAGGCTGGCTACTTGTATGAACAGGAGCCTGGGTATTGCACAGCATTTCAAGATAATCTAAAGAAATAAACAGGAGGCAAACCTGGGGAAAGAGGCTTGGGTGAACATGGCACACACTGGTAGTAAAAAGCAGCTTGCTGAGTTGGAAGAATGTTGTTCTAGGGTTGTACAACATGCTACAGCACTGAGTACTGAATTTTATTGCAAGTAATTATTTCTTCTTCAGTAACGTGGGAATCCATGGACCACATTATCTGGCTACAATAAGAGAGCATACAATGATCATTTCTACAGCAACAAATCATCAGGAAAAGTGTGAATCTTCTTGGGAAATTCTGTGTTCTGTTCCTGCTTCCATCTGTCTGGAGAAGAGCCATTTCCACCCTAACACCTGTGTTAGCTCTGCATTATGGCCGGGTTATTGCAGCCTGCCTTCCCACATGGCCTATTAACCAGTACAGCAGTGGCTGTTAACATGGCTATCTACACTGCACATGGCTACACACACTCTGGCTGCAGATGCTTAGTGTCCAAGCAAAACAAGCTTGTATTTGCCAACACCTACAGTCTAAGGAACACAGTTATATGCAAAACTCTCATGTCTCCATCAGCTTTTTACACTTCAGACGCAAAGCATTATTTGCTGTATGTCAAGCATGTGACATGTAATCTGTGCTGACAGACCGTATCTTTACAGGTGAATACCTGAATGGCTGTTGCAATACAATTGTCTCACATCATTTCACCCTCTCAGCAGAGGATTTTGGATATATATCAAGGCAAAAAGAATCAAACAAAGTAAAACATCTCAATTTTAAGAAGTTTAATATTTTTAAGAATTTTGACAAAAAAGGCCTTTTCCTATCTATCATTTTTAAATAGGTATCTGTACACCTTCAAGTGTCATCTTAGACTGACAGTTCTTGTTTATTTTTTTTTAATTCCCTCCCCCCCAGTGAAAGAAACCTGAAGACTGATTTGAGAGGGATAGTTGGAGATCTAGACAGATAAAGAAATTCTTACCAAAATTCTTTGGACAACAAACTGATTTTTTCAATTCACTATTAGACAACACTTTAACTACTGTGCCAGTTGCTACAAAAGATACCGATTTCATTACATATACCAGAAAAAATAAAAGACCTATTGCTTCTGCTTATTTATACTGTAATTCCACATCATAACATTAAAATTATTCATCTTTCTGTCTGGAAAAGTTTCAGTCTTTACTATGATTTCTACTTTCAAGGATTAACTTCCTTTATTAGGGAATCTAACACATAAAGCTTTGGATCTTATAGATTTAACGCATCCCTTCTGCAGAGCCCTGTGGTCAAAGTCAAGGCACATTCATAAACTAGGTCTTTCTGAATCCCAGGACACTGCAAACCTTATCATCTTTCTGAAAAAGACATGTATAAGAAGCTTCTGTAAGACTGAGCAATGGAGAAAAGAAAATGTGATAAATAAAATACAGGCAAGAAATAAAAGAGGGGATAAACAGGGACATTGTGGTTCTCAGGCTCCTACAGCCTGAAGAACAATCAGCAAAGATTATTGGCCTCTTCTCTTTTGTCCTCTTCAACACAAGACTGGCCTGAAAAAGTGCTCTTATTTAAAGAGGATGAATGGAAATAAAATGCCTAATGCATGTAGCTAATCACTGCTCTCTTCATCCTTTGAGTCTGAGTCTTTACTGAATTCTGTCCTCCAGCTGGTCAGGAAATTCTCTAATAACATGTAATCCCAGACCTGGAAGAGAGGTCATGTGCTGACTGTAGACATTACTGTGTGAGGTGTCATTTTAACCAGAAGGTCAAATTAGGTGATTACATTCACCTATGGTCCAGGTCACCATACCAACCGCTGCAAATCTCAATAGCCTGCAGGTATTTGTATCGTAAGTTATCGTATTTCCAAGAAAGGAGAAAAGTAAATCAATATGATTATGAACTCTAGCGCATGTATCTCCTGCAAACAGAGTCTAGTTTGTCACATTTCACCATCACATCATAAATACATCATGAATTAATTTCATCCCCATCCTCCAAGAAAGTTCTTACAGAGTAGTTGTGACCATAGTATAGTCTCTGTTATGAAACACATGCAGCAAAGTCCTCACCTACAGCTGGCTCTTATCCTGTTGAGCTCATATGGAAGACATGGCACAAGCAGAAAATAGTCACCTGCATACTAAGGATGTTACTGTTGTTATCATTATTGTTGTTTTGTAACAAAGTCACACTCATGGACCATGAGTCATGTTGCTATCCTCTGCATACAGTTACGCCATGTTTGTGTTGTGGCCAGAGCATCCCATTTCACAGGTATCTTGCAAAACACAAACCCAAAGAAGCAGGGCAGTAGTGTTCCACATACCAGGCAAACCTCTCACCACATCATCACAGACTAACTGCTTTCAGGTTCCCTGATGAATGAGAGCAAACGAGAATGTTAAAGTCAAACCCAAATTGGAAAAACAAACACTAGGAATTAAGATTTTAACAGAGAGACCCTCTCTCAAGAATATGGACGACCGAGGAGAAAAGACTGTTGGAAATTTTAAAAGGTGGCTGACAACAATTATCATCATGGGCTAACCATAAATAGAAACTCTTTCCAGCAGAACAAACTAGCAAAGGTTGAAGGGCCAGCTGTAATGTTTTGTTTGAATACATTTAAAGTAACAGTTTTACATTTTCAGTTCTTCCTCCCTTCTGTAAATACTCCTTTAAAATCAAGCTTTCCCTGAGCACAGTCCAAAATAAATGCAGACTCAAAACTCCAATGTTTGGCCCTCAGCAGACTGCTGTGGCCAGAGAAAAGCAAAAAGCAATCTATTCACCTTCAAGAACTTTTGTTATTAAACAGCAATGACACTCCTACAGCTATGAAATGCTGATGCTTCCAAACATAGAGTTTATAGTTTGTCTAAACGCTCTCCTTAGAACAAAGGGTAGGAGTACAGATATAATCCTAACAAAAAAGACAAGGGACCATTGTCTGACTCTGACAGGAAGTGTCAACACAGACCATATCCATGTACCTCAGTTCTCTTGCTCTTCCCACTTCCAAAATTATGAACCACTTCATGTTCACTGAGAGCAGAAGATTAACTTTGCTGTGCTCAAAAGTAAGCTCAGGCATTGTCTGGTGGTTAGCTTGCACTAGGGTTATGCCTGGCACCACTTAAACAGCACATGTGATCACAATACTTAAATTTCTCCTCCTGTGGACACCTCCCTCCCTGTTCTTTTGTTTAAACCATTAATTTTCACCACTTTCTTCTGGAACTCTGAAAAACTCTTCCCCCCTTTATATCATTACCTCAAAGGTGTATATATAGACCATGACAATATGACCACAGTCTTCTCTCTTCTGAGCCATGTTCACTTACCTTTTTTAACCTTTTCCAAAGACTTATACTTTATAAAGATTTTTAGATCTTTAAAAATATTCCTTGCATTTTCTCCAGTTCTTTCATACTCATGTCCTTCCTAAGAAGCTGCAAACGGGAGTCACATGCACTAAAAAGTAAAGTGTCTACAAGTCTACATTTAATGTCTTTAATTTACAGGTTGTACGATGAACACTTTTACAAGTGTCTAATTATTCTGCACAGGTATGCAAGAAATGGCAAAGTAGAATCATTTACCAAACCTGCTGAATAGTTACTTTTACAAAGATCTAATCTCAAATATAGAATCACAGAGTCACTTTGGAAAATGTACAGGTGCTCATATAAATATTTCTTTTCATTTGAGTGACTTTTTCATTTCTTTCTTTCTGAGAGACAGTGTTGTTTCCCATAATGTGGCTACTTTTCTGCCTCGTATCAGCTACCCCTTTTTTGCCTCTCAATATTTTTCAAATAGCTCTTCTCCCAAACCATTTTATACATTCTTTTATCTCCTCCTCTCAAAGTGATTTTTTAATGAATTAACAATGACATTATTGCACAGATCTTTCTCTGGACTTTCTAAGACAGTGTGCAGCAAGGTCAGGTTTGTTCACTTGCTACTTTCTGAATGTTCACAGTACCTCAATGCTGTTCAAATAGCCAATTTTCGACTTTTATTATGCAACTTATCAATTCCATCTTCAATTTTCTTTTGCTAAAAATGACTAGATTTAATGAAAAATAGTTATTTAACAGTATTTCTGGTTAATTTCATAATACCATCTGAAATATTCTGTAATAACTCCTGACACTGTTTATACATTTTCCAGAACACAGTAATTGCTTGGTATCTCTCCCTAGGTCAGTCTCTGTGATACTTTTTTCCTTTTCTCTTTTCCTTTCCTTTCCTTTCCTTTCCTTTCCTTTCCTTTCCTTTCCTTTCCTTTCCCTTTCCTTTCCTTTCCTTTCCTTCTTTTCCCCTTTTTTTCTTTTTTTTCCTCTTTCCTTCAAATATCAAATATTTCTTCTGACACATAGGATTTAGAGTACATAATTTTCAGAGATACAGAGGATGTCCCTTTAGAGCTCTAAAATATATGTTGTCCAGACCTGCACATTTACAGACTGTAAGTCTAACTAACTAATGCTTGGTTATGCTTCCTTGGGGATATGCAAAGGTGACAGTTTGACAACTGCTTGGGGATAATGAAGTTCAAATGTTCTGAGGTTGGGAACATAGATTTTGTCTGATGAAAACTGAGAAGTCATCTTTTCCATTAACCCTCTGCCTTAAAGATATACCTCACAACACTAAAATCAAGAGAGTCAGAATTTGCATTTAGTGTTGCAGAATGCTGTGTGAAAAGGTATTTTTTAAGTTTTCCTGCTATAGGCCCTGTACTATCTTGTTCTTTTTTTTATCCTATTTTATAATTACTTTGACATTTTCCAAGTACAGAATCTGAATCCTTTTGTATGCCTCTGCTGCCATCATAATGTGCTGCTATCCCCTTTCCTTACTTCTTCCTTTGTTCCCATTTCTTATAATTTTCTGTATAGTCTTTTGAGACACCCAACTTTCAGACCTGTGCAACTTTAATCTCTACTGCTGACTATTAAAATTTGTGATAAATATGCCCCTGAGGATAGATTTACAAATCCAGAAAAAGAAAATGCATATAAATAACTAAAATAAAAAACAGTTCAGTCATTCAAGATACATGATTTTTATATTAATCTCTACCATAGCAGCACATTCATATTAAAAATCCCTTGATTTTCGCACTACAAAAACCCCAAATGCTACTGTATATCAGTTAAGTCTTCAATGAGATTATTGAGCTGCTCAGACTGAGGTAGGATTTTAGATTGACAAAGCTCCTGCCACATTTTTTGAATGAGAATTTACTTTCAAAAGAAATCTTTTGATATGTAAATTAATTACTAGATCCAAGTTCAAACTGCAAGCAGATCAGATAAGTTGCTATCTTAATAATTTGCCACTGTATTTACTCCATTTTATTAAAAATCAGCCTCCACATTCTCTGGACTGGGCTTCATAGCCACATATCAGTCTTGATCCATGAGAGACTGTCATGAATTTAGCAACAGTAACACAGTCCAAGAAGAATTGCCAGGACCACGGCATGCCTGAGGAAGATGACAAGCTGAGAGTGAATAAATCCATAACCAGGTACCAGAACACTAGTTTTATGATCAACTGTCTTCCAGTGTAAATGGAGCAGAGTGCTTCTCACTTTTATTTATCTGTGGAGAAAAGGTGCTTAATCTTTCCAGTTGCTTAAAGACAAGGGCAGGTTTCAAGGCAAATGTGGCAGCTTGTATGGGAATATCTGTGTTTAGTAACACTTGAATCACACTGTTCCTGCTCGGGCAATTAATTTTCCTCACTAGGAAAAAGGGGAAACATGTCGTATAAATATACTTTGTGATGAACTTTTTAAAATGTTTGTTATAATGCAGTTGGAGAGAATAAATATTTTTATATATGCAGGTACTAGTCTATGAAACATATTTACATAGTGGCTACTACTTTAAAATCTCAGTGAATTCTGATCTGAAATCCCTGTGTCGTAAAAAGTAACAACTCCTTGCAGTTCAGAAGAGAGACTCAAGGAAATCAAGTGCCAGTCTAAGGCTCCAGATAAAGCACTTTGTTCTTGGATGTCTGCAGATCTACACTGTTGCCATTACCCCTTCTTTACAGACGGAGAGAAGAAATATGTCCTGACAGCACAAAGAATTACACTGGCTTTTTGTCATGATGCCTGATGTCAGAGCTGGGCAGAAGCAGTATCTCAGAAATTCAACTTTACGTCACATGCTAGTTTAGGAATGAGTCGTATCTGCCAGCTGCCTTTATTGGCTAAGTTGTACTGCAAATGCACTGAGAACACAGCCAAGATTCATCCCATCTCATGCCTCCACTGTTCTGCACCCCTTGTGCAGGAGAAGGGAGTAGCTTGGGGAAGAACAGACTTCCTACTGCAGCAACAGAATCACAAGTCTGGATGACTGGAGTTAGATCAAATCTACAAAAGGTGACAGAGCACATTAAAAAGAAGGAAGAAGAAAGGGAGAGACAGTTAGTGACATCCTCCAGCAAGTATTTTGGAATGACTCCAGCCATCATTCAAAGGTGGCCACGTGCATGTCAGACACTCTGCAGTTGCTTCTCAGACCTGGGCTGGGATTGCTCTTCAGCAACACTAAAAGCACTTTCACCATGTCCTGGACTGACACTCAACTGTTGAAAGACTCAAGAATTACAGTGGGGCTGGGGAGCCTGTGAAATTAATACCTTTATCAATGCCAGAAAGCATGGATGGAAACGGCTAACTGAGGAAGTGAGTACAAGTCCTGCCCATACTGCTGTTCTCTGGTGTGTATTTCAGTCCTTCTAGTCGTCAGGCTGACACTTTGACAAGCGGTAAATGTCTCCTGACGAGAACCATTAAAAACGTGGTGACTGTTTATAAAGTGCTATGTTTTGGCATGTCGCCCTAAGCCACACTGTATCAACACTGCTCCAGAAGAGATCCTCTTTGGGGCTCTTGCTGGAACTAGGAACAGAAAAATCTCTGACACTTCTTTAAAAAGTCGAATGTGCAACACCAAAAGCTAACACATAAAGTGCGGTGAACACAAAGCTGTGCTGTCTTGCCACCCTTTTTCAGCTGTCCTTTGAGAGCTGCGCAGTTCTGGATTTCAAGGACTGCAGTCTTTATACAGCCTGTAAAACCAGGAGAAATACCTTAATGGTCTGTTGCCTGCTGCAACATAATCATGTAGAGGTAAACAAATCTAACATTGAAGACATACATAAGAAGCAGTATTTACGTTGCTGTGTGATTAGCATTAAGAAACTGCTTAATGTGGAAAAAAAGCATCCAAGTAGTGAAAATATGGAATTTACTTACATTTTTGTTATTTGATTCCTAGCAATTCCAGAAATCTAGATTACATTCCTTAATTAAACAACCCAGGATTAGTTTGAGCACACATGACTCATAAGATCTTACAAATCTCTGTTTAAAAAGACTAATTGCAAAACTAGTACTGTCAAGTTGTTATGCTGCCAGGTGGCAACACTCTGTTAGTAAATGTCCCTTTAATTCTCCCCATCCCATTCCTATAGTTCCTTAGTTGTTACTACAAAATACGTTCAGAGAAGGACATCCAAGCTGGTGAAGGGTCTGGAGAACAAATTCTGTGAGGCTGACAGAATTGGGATTGTTTAGTCTGGAGAAGAGGAGCCTAAGGGGAGACATTATAGCTCTCTACAATTCCCTGAAAGGAGGTTGGAGCGAGGTGGGTGAGGCCTTTTGTCTCAAATAAGTAAGACAGGCCTAGAGGAAATGGCCTGAAGTTGCTCCAGGGGAGGTTTAGGTTGGATATCAGGAAGAATTTCTTTACTGAATGAGTAGTCAGGTGCTGGAACAGGCTGCCCAGGGAGTCACCATCCCCGGAGGTATTCAAAAAGTGTGTAGATGAGGCACTTCAGGACATGCTCTAATGGGATGGTGAGGTGATTTTTTCTGTTTGGTTGGTTTTTTTTGGGTTGGTGGTTGGACACAGTGATCTTAGAGGTCTTTTCCAACCAGGACAATTCTGTGTGATTCTGTGATTCTGTAAACAAAACATATGTGTTTGGACAAGCCAAGGTGGGAATCTCTCAGCAAGTGTCCCCACCAAGCACTCTACTGAGCCACAACTCTGGCATATGTACTTTTCCCTTAATAGGATCATGCTACTTGAGGATTTACTTCTCCTGTGCTTCAGTCACCAAGGAATTAATTCTTAAACTAGAAATGGGATGATTGTGGTCCAGGAAGTTTGCAAGCAGGGTGATAAATGGTTTAAGCTTGTGTGAAGGCTGCTATGCCTTTTGCAACCTGTACCTTCCATACCACTAACATCTTCTACCCTGGGACAGCTGCTGGATCAGTACTGACCCCCCAACACCTAGGTAGCAGGATGCAATAGCTGTAGCCACTCTTTGCCACTATAAGGGGCACTTGAGTAGATCCAGTCTTCTGACTGTTGTTTGGTGAAAAATGCTGTGGTCTTGTACATCACTGTCATAGGATTAGGCTGAATGTTCTGAAAAAAAAATAGAACTAAGTACTCAAAGCTTCATGTCTATAAAGCATTTCCAAAAAGCATACATAATCAAATTATATGCACACAGTTGTTTCTTGCTTTCTCTTAATACAGATTATAAATTTAGTTTGTAGTACCTATTTCCCTGAAGTACTGACACTTTGCTTTTGTTAGTAGAAGTATCTGAGTTTTAGCTTGGAATGGACAAAATTTTGTGGAGACTGCTATCATGTAAGAGCAATAGCTTTACAAAGAACTAAAAGAGGTATCAGAAAAGATATAGGATAATTTTTTTCATTAAATAATAATTTTCATAACATCTAAAGTAGTCTCAATATCCAAAACGAATTAAAACATTTAGAAATATGAGTCTTTAAAAATCAATTTTTTTTCCTGAAGGAAAGGAAAACAGGAGGCATATGTCTGACCTACAGGTTCTGAGATCCTGTAAATCCTAAACCAGAAATGGCAGAAAAGATGATACTATGTAATTGCCACAGCGTAGGTTTGCACTCAGACATGAAGATCACAGTTCTTCTTTCCTTCTTAAAACCGCCATCCTGCCCATCTGTTTTCCGAACCTTTTACTTTGACAGCATTGAATTTGGCCTCTTCCATGTAACTCTTGCCATGAAGAATTCCAGTTTCACAGGATATAAACCCAAAACATCACTGCACTAAGAGTATGGGAATAATACCTCATAAGACAATTTTGTTCAACATCACCTGTAAAAGTAGTGACTAGAACTCAAATATGAGGACACATATTACTTTAACTCCAACAAATAAAATTCTTGCTGTTCCCCATAAGGTCTGCAATTGCTTAAATGCAAATTTTAGTAATATAAGTTCTATTAAATGAGAGAAAAAAACCCAACAAAACGAACTTTTAAAAACTATCCAGCCCTTTGAAAAGTAAATACTTCATTTGCTTGAGAGGATGATTCTTATATATCACATAAAATACAAGATGTCTTTTATTTATACAGCTAGCTGTTAGTCACAAGTCTGTTTGGAAAACAGTGAAGGGCTCCTTTTCTCTGTGGAAAAATCATAACTGACTGTGCTTTTTTTCAAGATTTAGACCTCCTGTCTGTAACTTTGCTGTCTGAAAATGACTGAGATTTGTGTATCATCCAACCTGACTGCTCTTGCTAGGCTCTAATGACCAGCACAGAGATGGGAAAGAAAACCTACCTTGTATATGAAATGTACATGCAGAGGTATCACTTCAGGAACTACTTCAGCATAAAAGATTATGAACTCTGCTTCTAGAGGTCTTCCTCTCTTTGGACGAACATATATTTGTATTACTATGAGCACTGTTAACCACCCCTACCTAATACTACATATTCCCAGTGATTCTTTTTGTTTCACATGTTTGCACTTCAAGCAGTATTACCAAGCATGAAATGTGACCCCTGGTTTTATTTTCACTAGCAATCTTAGTCATTCTGCTCACAAAGTAATCTTACAAGCTCTTGGTAACCTTCTTACACCCCTAATCCAGTTATAGGCATTATTTCTTATCCCCAACTTCATCCCTGTAAATAGACAGCATAGAAAGATCAAAAGACTGACAGATAGGTAGCTAGGTAGCTAGCTAGGTAAAAAGTAGTTTTTATTAGGTAGGTAGTTTTCTACTCTCACAATCTAAATGCATTTTTTTCTTACCTTTTGCTAGGGGCACTTTTAGTGTTTGTTCAGGAAAATTCATACTATTTTTTGCTTCATGTAGCTTTAAGATGCAATATACAAGAATGGAAATAATTTCACATAATGCTGATACAGACCTGATTTAATGCCTGTGGAGGTTGATGGAAAAATCATCTGACCCAATTTTTAAGTCTGTTTATGTATCTAGACTATGAAAACACAAAGGTGAAAGTAGAGTATATGGATTCTGTCCTGGAAAAAGGGTGAAGAACCACGTAGACATCCAGACACAACACCTCTGCCATATGTTGTGACCAAAGGACAGTGCTCGTGAGAGGAAACTACCATTTTTTATGTCTAATAAACACAAGGCTGGTAAAATAAATTCAACAGAAAAGTTCTTCCTAGTGTATTCAGCAAACAGTAAGCCAAAGGCAGACAGAATCTAGCCATGTTTCTAGCCAAATAGAAAAAGTAGTGCTATAGTGAAAAATAAATTTGGAGGATTAAGGATTGAATAAAATTCTAATTATTAGATGCACAAGCATTTCTAAATAAGCAGTTCTGCATTCCAGTGTAGTGGCTCATACCTTAACAAAGATATGTTTGCCTTCCACAGTAGCTGCTGGTTGCAGCTAAAGCTGTGCTCAGGTAACTGCATTATTATCTTAGGGAAGTTCTGTTGATAAGTCACATGAATTCACACTGAAGAATATTCAGTTTCCTTTGAACTCAAAAACTCAGGCTTATAACCAAAAGTACTAGATTTCAGTGGGTTCAAGTTCTGTTCTGTGAAAAAAAAAAAGAGCTTCCACCCAGAAGGTTCGTTAGATGCAGTTTGGATTTTCAAGTATAAAGCTTGAGACTATTTGCATAGTAACACCTTCTACCTTAAACCCTTTCTCCTTTTCTCAGGGCAAGTCCTGCTATTTTAACCAACATCTCTCTTCCATCTTTCTGGGGGTTTGAATCGCTGTCCACCAACCACAAAAGCAGACATCCCAGACCTGGCAGAAGCTTTCAATAAATTATATCAATTTAAAAATAATTTTAAAAAAACCACGTAAAAAATAAATAGGAGAACAGGTTGTTTCTCATAGCTGGGTATAGGGAGAACAGGTTGCCAAAAATAAAACCTTACATAAGCATAACAATCCCATGCTATATTTTGCTACAGAATTTTTCACAAACAGACAGACCACATGTAACCACTACAACTGTCATGAAAACAGTACTACTACTGCCTTTCTGAGACACTTAAAGGCACTGACTTCACTTGTATTCCTCTTTTTAACATGATGTTTAATATCCTAGAAGTGTATTACAATTATAAAACATAAAAATCTGAAAATGTGTTAAGTTGTCTTTAGTGCAGTGATGCAGCTTTTTTTTTTTTTTTTCTTTCAAATATCGTAATTAGAAGTGTTTGTCATGGCAATATATTAAATTTGGCCAATTATTTTTTAAGAATCAGTATTGTGCTGACCTCAACACCTCTCTGTGTTAAAAATGCTTTTATTGAGCACTATAAACATTCGGTACCAGGACAACCACATTTCTCACTATGCACCTGATTTCGGTGTGTAACAAAGTAAAGCCCGGATAATCAGTACACTTGCAGTTAAGTCTCTTCTCAGGAATAATTCACATTAAAGTGTACAGTTATTTGTGTCTGAAAGTGTGTTCCTTCATCTAAAAACTGGAGACTGTACTTATACCTAGGGTCAGTGTTTTCCTAATGAGACACAGCATCATTAACTAAAGTGCTAAAATATGAAAGGTCTTAAAAATCATTTTTCTTTCCTCTCCATCGCAAGAACAATTCCTGACAACAATCATTTCTGAGACATGCTTGCTTATGGTTTTCTTCACACTACAGGATAACCTTGTCTGCAAATAATTTTAAAGAAAGCTTGTAATTGAATAAATCTATAAACATTTAAAAGAAACACCCTTCTGGAGCTTAGTTGGTTAAGAGAAATGCTAAATCAGTGCTTCCTGATTGTTGAAGCCAACTGACGGGTGGCTTCTATATTTAGGATCCTCCTTACACCTGTCAAGAGACAGAGAGAGACAGCCAGTGAGAAAGAAAGTGTGCACCAGAGCAAGCAATCCAGAGAGCCATCTCTTGTAGCAAGGAGCTAAAAATAAAAGCCACAAAGAGCAATAAAGAAAACAGAGCAAAATCTTATTATTTATATTACCCCGCTGCTCTGTGACATGCTGTCAGCAAGCGCTCTGAACAGAGTATGGACCTCATTAGTTATCAGTGACTCCAGCTTCCCAAAGGAAGCCACAGTAATACTCAAAGCTGGATGCAGTCCAACTGTGTCAAACCTGTGCTCCTCAGGTAGCTCCCTTTCCCTGTGGCTCCTTAGCTGAAAGCACAAGGCCTTTGTGGCAACATTTTAATTTCAAAGTGAACTCGAGCAAATATTCATTTCCATGCTTAGCCATGTCACTGGAAAGGGGCTTTCTGGCTTTGATTGGCATCTGTCTGAATCCAGACTGCTCTCCACTTACTAATCTGACAGCATTTCTTTCTATACTGATGATTTGTAGATACGTATGTGAATGTAACAAAAGGAAAATCACACAGGTTTCTCTAAATAACATTATGCAACCAATTAATAAAATTATTCTCTTGTAAAGGCTTCAGTCCTCCTTCTTTGTTTCAAACAGAAAAATGTAGTACTGAGTGCTAATGGAAGTGCACCCAGCTATAAGAGGAGCTTGCTTTCAACACATAGATGCTGCCTTCCTCCCGCCTGGGGTGCACCACTCCTTTTAAATGTTTTATCTCCCAGTAAGTAGAAATATTCGAGTTTATACAGATCAGAGATAAAGAAATAACACTGCTGGGAAAGTAGGGAAAATAATTTTATCTGAATTTACAAACATATCTCTTTCTAAATGCTACATGGCAATACCTAAACAAAGAAACTGAATTTCACTCTGCCTTCCCTGATTCATACTGTAACAACCCAAGTAACCTTTTAAACAATATCTGATTCCTGATTCACACCAGATTCCCTGCATTCTTTTTTTTGAAAGGTAAACTAAAAGGCCTTTAAGTATTCCCTAGTGTTCAACAAACTGAATCTACTACTGACCAAGCTTAATTTAAGCTTCAGTAGCTATTACTTTCTCAGAAGGTAAACAAACACCCCCCCACCTTTTTTTTTCCCATCATAGCAGATCAAATGCATATTTATTGTTAAAAATAAATGATGTGCATATTTTGGTGAGAGAAAATGCTCAGTCCTCATGAAAGATGGTAAATACTCACAAATAAGGATGTTTCAGTTTAGACATACAACACAGGCAGCAAATGCACAAATACCTCTGAATCTTCTAAGAAGTAATCATAATTATTTGCCTACCAGCTAGTTATAACCACTGGTCAGTAGTTACATTTAGTTTTGCTGGAGGGTAGGGAGATCCTGCAGAGGGACCTGGAGAGGCTGAGTTGATGGGCTGAGGCCAGTACTATGAGGTTTAACAAGATCAAGAGCAGGGTCCTACACTTTGGCCACAGTAACCCCATGCAGTGCTACAGACTGGGGGATGAGTGGCTGGAGAGCAGCCTGGCAGAGAGGGACCTGGGAGTACTGCCTCATTACCAGCTGAACATGAGTCAGCAGTGTGCCCAGGTGGCACAGAAAGCCAATGGCATCTTGGCCTGTATCAGGAATAGTGTGG